>JAJOOS010006056.1:0-20473 GCA_029582725.1 Solanum chiquidenum | reverse complement strand
TCCATTTAATGAGATAATAGTACAAGGATCTAGATTTTTGTGTATCACTTAATAAAATGAGACTGAAAAATTATGAGTTCTCACCAATAATGGCGGATGATGGATTTGGGAAAAGGGGTTCATTATTTTAAAGAAGTGAATAGTAAATAATCTCATTAAACGGGTTTCTCTAAATATAAACTAGATTATCGTTTAAAATTAAAATTAACAAATAATAAAAATTAATAGAACAGTACGTTATTTTGAAGTAACCTTTTTTTTTCTCAGAAGAAAAATTAAAATACTTGTGAAAATGACATTTTTAAAGGAAGAAAAGACAAAAATAATAATCATAATCTAATTTTAAAATTAAACTAAAGATGATCGGGTAAAAAAAATCTAATTTTAAGTATACAAATATCTTGTTGTGAATGATATTTGTATTACTACAAATATTTGAATAGTGAAGAATGTTAGGAAGAAAAAACTCAAGCATTAAAGCTATGGACATTTTTTTGAATTGTAACATATTTTTAAGTAAAAAAAATTCCTTAAGAAAGAAAAGTTTTGTCGTGGAACCAAACTCACCATACCTTCAAGAAATTTTGCACCCCTAAATCGATCAGATTACATTGTGTTAAGAGGGTTAAAACATAATATATAAATATTAGAAAATAATTTTTCTTACATTATAAATACACAGTTTAATTTTTTGATAAAATTAGGTTCAGATGAACCTTCTCGTGCCCTTGGCTTCACCCCCACTCACCTATGATGAGTTAAACTTCTTATCCCAATAATTTGCATGAATTATTTTTGGACGACATGATAACACATACTTCTTTATCAAGGATGACTTAAGGATGAGGCCAGTAAAGTATTTGATTTAAACTCTCAAAAGATTTTAATAGGAAATTTTATGATTTTAAATTTACTTAAAATAATATTTGAAGATTATAAAAAAAAATTAAATAAAGAAATAAATAAATAAAAGCTACTAAATTTTTATTAGAAATATTTTAATACATTGAATTAAACAACTCAAATCTTCATATTAATAAATAAAAAATTTACAACAATATCTAATGTAATGTATGGTAAACAAGGATAAACAAATGGACAATGTCTTATTAACTAGAGTTAGTCCCTACTTTTATAAATATACTATTAGTAGTGTAATTGTTCGTCAGATTTAAAAATAATTTTATAAATATAAAATTATAGATCTATTTGTACATTTCATTTAAAATATCAAAGTAGAAAACCACATCTCATGGTTCCTCCTTATAGTTCATTCGTACTCTATCTGTCCTAATTTATGTAATACATTTTTCTTTTTTTTGATTCATTCAATCACAAATTTCAAAAGGTCTATATTTTTTGTTAAATTTTATGTCCAATTAAACAGTGTCACATAAATTGAAGGGATGATAAGTTTAATTACATAAAAACAATTAAAAAAATGTGCATGGCGATCACAATTTCAGACACCAAAATAAAATAAAATTTAAGTTCATGGCTAACCTTGACGCTAGGAATTTTCGTATTATTTTTTTGAGAAAGATATTTTTTGTGATTCTTTCTCGACGACGATGATCGGTCAAGTCTGTTGTGTTAAGTCTAGTTGTGGGGTGCTTGATTATTAATGATGTAAATTTTCTTTAGAGAAAAAAAATAGTCTTTAGAAGACTGAGTCTTTCTTTAATTAAACAAGTGTGATAAGTGGGTCTCACCCACTTTTATTGTAAAAAAATCATATTTATATATTCAGAAAAAAGTTACTCGTTCAGTCTCATTTATACCGCTTAAATTTTGAAATTCAAATAAATTTATCTTTTGATTGTAAGTTTTTTATATATATTTAAATATTTTGAATTGTTAATTATTGTGATTTAAAGTGCTTTTTACATATTTTACAAATATATAAATTTCATTTCAAAACATTTGAAGATTTCATGGGTAATTTTCAATTAAACTTAAATTATTTGACTCTTGAAAAATGAAAAATATCGCATAAATTGGGACATATGAAGTATTTTGGTAAGAGTAAATATATCAAAAAAAATATAATAAAGGATAAATATAATCTTTAGCATTGAAGTCCAACTATTTCGAATTTGTGCTGTGTGGGGCCCTATTCGGGAGAACAACATTGGAGCCCGATTATTTCATATTCGCACCATGTAGGGCCCATTCGAGGTAGTTAATAGCATTGGAGCCCGACTATTTAAGATTCACGCTGTGTAAGGGGGGGCTATTCAAGAGAAAGCCTTCCTATCAAGAATTTTTTCATACCTAAGATTCAAACATGAAACCTCTGACTAAGGAAGGAGCAACTCCATTCGCTACATCACATTTGTCAGTGATATTTGTTGTGATACAGGTCTGAGCACCGTCTATCAGCGTTGCGGTCGAGCCTGCAGTGGTCTGTTCTGGAGACGAGGATGAGCACATGGCGTTGTGGGACTTCTTGTCTCCATTCCGTATTTACAATTTGACTTGCCTTTTACTTTTGAGGCAGTCTTGTTTATGTGATCCACATCTGGGACTTGTACTCTTTCAGTAGTTCTATACAGTACATTTGACTTTCAGGTTCTGGGAGGTATCTTTTGTATATATAATTTTGGGTTCGCTTCCGCCTTCCTCTTATGTGTTCTGTTTATTTATGCTTCGCTTTGTTGAGGATAGTCCCCCCCCCCCTTCCTCAGTCCCATTACTCTCAAATTTCGGGACATGATTTAGCTTGCCTACTGGTGGGTTGGTAAGCGCCATCATGACTCGAGAAATCGAATCGTGATAAAGTTGTTATTATTTCAACAGACACGTTGCCTACTTGCATTGTTAAAGGATTTCAACTATTGAGTATTCTTCGAATTTATTCATTTACATTGTCTTTGTGTGATTACATTGAATTCAGTTAAGTGAATTATTTCATGGAAATAAAGTTATTTTAAAAATAAATAAATTATTCACTGTGCTAAAATTAAAATAGAATGGATAAAACACATACTCCATATGTCCCTAATTACTTGTCCACTTTTGAATTGACACACCTATTAAGAAAATAATAATTGACATAGTGAGTTTACCATTTTACCCCTATTAATTATGAAGTGGATGAATTAAAAATTTAAAGTTTTCAAGAAGTTCCACATTTTTCAAAGTAATTAATTAAGGATATAATAGGTATAAAAAAATTGTCCTTTCTTGATTTGTCCAAATGGACAAATAATTAGGGACAACTAAAAAAAGAAAAATGGACAAATAATTAGAGACAGAGGGAGTATTAAAAAGAAAACTAAAATTCTAACTAAGGGAGTTCTATTTAATGATGAGATAATAGTACAAGGATCTAGATTTTTGTGTATCACTTAATAAAGTGGGACTGAAAAATTATGAGTTCTCACCAACAATGGCGGATCATGGATTTTGAGAAAAACGTTCATTATGTTAAAGAAGTGATTTATCAAAAAAGGCAATCTAAATGTAGTGTCAAATGAGTTTATAAAAAATTGAATCTAAATATAAGCCAAAGTATCGTCTTAAATTAAATTAACAATATATTACTCAAATAAAAGTTAATAAAGCAGTACATTATTTTGAAGTAATTTTTTTTTCTCAGAAGAAAACTCAAAATACTTGTGCAAATGACATTTAAAGGAAGAAAAGGCAAAAAAATTAATAAATCATTATAAGTAAGCTAATCGTGGAACCAAACTCGAGGCATTTCTAAGTATTTTGAACCCCATAACGGTTCAGCTAGGCTATCGTGTTGTGTTAAAGGGGGGTCAAAACATATATATATATATACTAGAAAAATAAAAAATTTAACCTTATATATATACAGTATAAGTTTTCAACGAAGTAAATTTGAATGAATCCCCTTTTGCCCTTGCTTCTCCTTTGGTCACTTGTGATGAGTGAAACTTCTTGTCCCTATAATTTGCATGAATTCTTTATGAAACGACATGATAACATATACTCTCCGTCCTATTCTATGTGACACTTTTTTTTTAGCTTTTTCTAAAAAGAATGTCACATTGCTATAATTAAAAATAATTTAACTTTAAAATTTTATTTTTATCTGAAATGATTTACCACCACACTTTTATCTAACAATAATTTTATACCACAAATTTCAAAAGTTTATTTTTTTAACATTATATCAAGTGAAACAGTATCAGATAAAATGAGATGAAGAGAGTACTTCTAATTAGGGATTGCTCAAGGATGAGGTTAGCAAAGTGTTTGCTTTAAGGCTCCCAAAATATTTCAATAGTGAACTTTATGATTTTAAATTTACTCAAAATAATAGTTGAAGATTATTATCATATATCATATATTATTATAAGTGAAAATAAAAAAAGTTAAAAGTTGAATGACGATTTTAACCCTACTATAAATTAAATTATTATAAAAATATTTAATTATTTAATTTAAATATTAAATTATATCATTTTAATAAAATTGTTAATAATTTTTGCACTTCCTTATATCAATTCCTAATTAAAATATCTTATTTAATAATATTTATCATATATAATCTATATGTATATTTAATTTAATCATCATCATATCATATCATCATATATCATATCATATCATATCATATATATCCTAAATTATTTTTTATAAAAAACTAATTAATTAAATATTAAATGTTTCTAAAAAAATTAAATGAACAGTTTTCATTCAATAAATTAACACTTTCCTCTAATAACTTATGCTTAGAAACTAAATTATTACGCAATCATTAATATTTCAATGCACAAAAAAATAACAGATCTTTTTTAGAAATTTCAAAGGTTATTTTGAAATTTACAAGCAATTTAATATGGTTCATGTATTAGCAAAAAGTCACATTATCCAAGAAAAAATGTTAATATTCTCATGCATTTATATCATGATTTGCACTTATCTAACTCTTGTACACATTCTCTTATAATTTTTGGATTATCCCTACTTTTGTCATCTATAAATATGAAAATATTGTACTAAACAACATTGTGTGATATACAAAGAATGGACAAGCTAAGATTTGGGAAATCAACTTCTTTAAGGATGAACAAAGCATTCTTTTTGCTCTTTTTTTTAGAAGAATAAAGGTGAATGATCTTCAGGAAGGATATGTTTTTTTAGTACATAATTTCCTTCTTTAAATGTAAAATAAAGGGTCATACATCAAAATATAAGATCACGACTCTTTGCTAATACACTTGTGTGATGTAATTTGTAAAAATAATAATTAATTATTACCTGATCTTTTTAACGATTAAATTATTGTACTATATTAATTGATAATAAAAGTTATTTAATTTGTTCTTAAAATTTTATTAATTACTTATTTATGGTGTGTAAGATATATATAAAACTACATTTTTATCAATTTTTTTTGAAGGGGTGTACAATATTGAAACACGATGAATAATTTGAAATGGAGAAAGTAGCGTATAATTAAATTATTAATAACTTTTTTAATTCACGGAAGAAATATTGATATAAATATTTATCCTTATTTATTTATTTATCCTTTTTTCTCATTTTGAGAAAGGCAAATTCAATATTTCAACTTTTGATACCGTTTTATATTTTAAGTTGTCACTCTGTTAATGCTATGTTTTTGTATTCTAAGCTCATTTTTGAAAAAAATAATTTGATATGATTCAATACTTGATATGATCCCTTAATAATAATAATAAAATTAATATTAATTATTAATTATAGGCTTCATTTTATTTTAATTAACTCTAAAAAGTGGCTATCAAATTCTTTTCATTTTTTATCTTTCTTCTTTTCTCTGAGCATTGTCTTGCAGGTAATTAACATATGAGATAAGAATATACATATATTAATTTGTGTTTATAATTATAGTATTTTAAGGTACTAAATATTATTATCTTTTATTTCATTTGGAGAAGAGATACTTTGCTGATATATTTTAATTTGTTATTGGTATCCAAGAGTAGATTCCAAATATTTGAACTATTTTTTGTTTGAAATTAATGATATTCATGTAATTTAATTATAAAATTATTTTTAATACAATGGGTACATGTGCAACACGCGTGTCCAGAAACTAGTACATAAAAAAGATACAAAATTTAAATAAAAAAATAAAGAAATAAGAATTATGTACTTTTTATTAGAAATACTTTAGAAAATTGAATTAAACAACACAAATCTTCATATTAATAAATAAAACTTTTACAACAACATCCAAGACAATGTATTGTAAACAAATGGACAACATCTTATTAACTAGAATTAATCCCTACTTTTATAAATATAATATTATTACGTGAAGTTAAACACTTAATATCTTTTAACTCTTGAAATAGTACACTAAAAATAAGTATTAGGCAAGAATAAAAAAGTAGCTTTAAATTATTATTATTATATTTATAGGTATATATTTAAGGCCTCTTATTAAAATATAATTTTAAATCACTAATTTTATTGAGAGGATGGTGGTGTAGTAGTGTTTCCTTCCATTTCTCTATTCACCCATGTCAAACATTTTACTTTCTCTTAATGGTCATTATAACTATTTCGTCTTGATAGATAAAATTTATCGAATCAATGTAAAGGTGTGAGAGTGCCACTATCATTTTAGACCTTTTTTATATTATAATTTTGTGTTTCTCATACAAAAAATCTCATATTTGATTAAACTCGAACACACAATTGCTTGATCTTGATTAGAAGTCAAGTGTCCATTCATTAAACCATGTACACAATAATAGAGTCAATATCTCAAAAGGTCACTCAACTTTGATAATTTATCTAGCAAAGTCATTAAACTTTATTTTAAATCAATAAAATCACTCGATTTAAATTTTTATATAAAAAAAATCATTTAACTATAGAAATCATTAAGAAGTCAAGCTTTTAAAATTTTTGGTCCATATTCTCTACTGTCATCTCACAACAATTGAATTTAATTCACTGTTTAATATTATTATGTTTATCACTTCCCTTATTGAATTCCAATTAACTAAGTAGTGGGAAACATATATGTATCATGTATGTATACGTATGGTATACTTTACTTGAATAACGAATGATATTAAATGAATCAATAGGCTTTCAATCCTAAATATGAACACACATAAATTCTATACTTAGAGATTAGACTAAACAACTCAATAATCATTTCATGAAATATTGTTGAACTAATTCATGGACCAGATCCAACTAGTGTGTATATATATATATATATATATATATATTTGTTTTTGTACATTTTTTTGGGTCAAAATGTCATCCAAAAGATCCAATTTCATAGCCCTTTTATTTTTCCTTTCCCTTATAAACTTCTCCATAGTTGATTCATGGAATAAAATTCGTGCACATCGCCCTAATAAAACTTTAATTTCTTACTTCCATGACATAATTTATAATGGTGAATGTCAAAAAGGCAACATCAACAATAGTGGGAGCTCCATTAGCAGGGGAAATTTTTGCAACATTGGCTGGTTAGAATTATTTTGGAGATTTAGTTGTATTTGATGATCGAATTACTTTGGATAATTAATAATATTCATTCAAATCCAGTTGGAAGAGTAGAAGGTGTATAAGATATATATTTTTAATGATAAATTTACTTGAATGATTTTATTGATATATAAGTCTAAATTGAGTGATTTTATTGATATAAAACAAAGTTTAATGATTTTACTAGATAAAATGTCAAAGTTGAGTGACATTTTGAGATATTAACTCCACAATAATATCAATATTGTATTTAGTCAAGACAAATAGATAATTTGATTATAAAAGTTTTTTAATTTAATTTTCATTAAAAAAAATTCGTTTTAAATTTAATTTGTATTGACCTTTTTTTGTTTATTGACTTTTGTTAACTTCATTTTTTTTTACATTTTTTTAAGCACCAGACCTGGACGTATAAATACTTTTCTTATTTCATCAAAAATGATCTCTTCTCGCTTGGTCAAAATTTTAGATATCATGCATTAAGTTTCTCTTTCTCTTAATTTGTTCTATTATTTAAATTATTTGGATGCACATAAAAGAAAGTTTAATTGTGAAAATTTAAATCTTATTGAGGATTTTAATTTACAAAATAAAATACAACAAAGGACGACATGAAAACTAGATTGAAATTTCATTTGATTTCTTCGATCTCTTACTAAAATTATGTTTTTGAAATTCTTTGGCTTCATTTATTTTAATTTGATTTTTACAATACAAAACATTATGTAATATAAATAGTTATGCCATTATTAAGTGTTTTTTGAATATAAAAACTTGTCAAACACAATTATAAATGAATAATATATATATATATATATATATGATATTACTAATATTATTGAAGCCTTTTCTTTTGTGATAAGTTTTCATAATGTTTTTTTTTATTTGATTGATGTGTCTATATAAATCGGAAAGACAAATGAACTGGATCAAAGCTCATAATTGATTAAATCGATCAAATTTTATTAAGGGCAAAAATATAAATTCGATTATTTTATGAGTTAGATACACTTTAGTTTGAAATGTAACATTTAATTTGTATCGTTAGTTAAGCTACGGATACATGAATCTGCCTATTGTATCCGAAATATTTACTTAGCGAGATGCATGAGAGACACATGCTAGTAATTGAGCGTAACTGAATTCCTTAATCAATGGAGCAAATCACACCATTGAACAACTTTGGAGAATCTGAAACAAAGGAGGTTCCTAAAAAAATTCAAAAAAATATAATTTCATTCCTTCCTTTTTGGGAGAAACATCAAATATACAATTCTTTTCTCCAGTAATTCGAGTTTGAGCTCTGTTTTTTGTATCTAAATTTTGAGCTCAGGTTTTAGTAGTGGTGAAAATTACTACTCTGTATAATTCAATTAGATACACAAAATTTAAAACTCAGATTCACAATTTCAATCTGATACACAACTTCAAATCTAAAATTCAAAACTCAAATACAACTATTCAAAATTCAGATACACAATCAGATACATAAATCCAAAAATCAGATGCACAATATCAATCGAGATACATGCCCATACTCAGAGATACATATATTCTGTTACACTAAGATATATAACAAAACACAGATACGTACATTCTATTCAATAAAAATACATGACAAAACTGAGATATATGCATTCTATTCGATAAGATACATGATAACTGTAACATCTCGTACATTGAAAGAACTAACTAGAGGTTCGTTCAAGTTAAATTTCAGTTTGTAGTTTTGGGTCAACTTTAAACGATTATATCTTTTAGCACATAAAGAGTTAGGTGGCCCATGAGGTACCAAATCGAAGGTCTTTGAGTCCTCTTTACAATGCCTCCAAGTTTGCTAAATTTCGAGCTCAGAGTAACAAGTTATTATGGCCATTTGAGCGAAGCCTCTCTAGTTAAGGCTTTCATCCGTTTAAGAAAAGGGTATTTTGGTATTTTCCTTACCCCTATAGGTGTACCCACGTTTTACCCACCCAAGTTAAGGGTCTAATCATACGCTAAGTTATTTTTCACATTTCTAAATGCTTAGGGATTTAGTGCTAGTTCAAGAAGAGGAAAATCAAGCATTCATCCAAGGGTTGAGGAATTTCGCCAAGAACAATCATCCTTTCCAGGTATGTGAGGTTTTCCATAGTGATGAATTTTTTCATCCTCACGCCAAACATGTAACTCTTTCATTAATTCTTCCATGAAATCCTTTATGTAAAGATTCTTGAAGAGTTCTTGTGTTTTAGCTTCATTCTTTAACAATGGAGGTTTTTGAGTTCTTGAGGTGAGGGTCTTGCAAATGAGAGTAGTTCTTGATAGAAGTTGAGTGGAATTTTTATAATTTCGTGTCAGGCTTATAAATCGAATAGATTTTGGAAGAAACCAATCGATTCTAGATGAGTTAGGACCCAAAATTAAGCAAGAAAATTCATCGAATTTCTGGGTTCGGGTTGGGGCAATGTGCCCCCAAGGCGCCAGGAGGGATGGGGCCCTGCACTTGTAGTGCGCCTCAATTCATCTTCAGTAATTTGAGGCATGGCGCCCTGTGTCAGGGTCATCAGGTCCCTTTCTTCTCCATTCTTCGTCCCGTATGCATGCGTTCTTTCAAATCGTGTCTTCGCTCTCTTCTTGATATTACCTATTTAAGTCTTCATTGATCATGGAGAGATCCTACATATCCTAACCATACCTCTTAAATTTACATCAAATTAAAGTAAAGTTAAGAGGAAAGTTCAAGTCCCTTTTGAGTCATTTTGAGAAGTCTTTTGCAATTATCTATGGCTTGAATTAAGTCTTGAGTAAATGAGTATGAGAATGAGGAGAGTTGTCTTTCATGTTTCAAAATGAGTATGAAGGAACTAAGTATTTCCAAGTGTAACGCTTTTACATTTAAAACGAGAGATACATCAATTTCTAAATGAGTTTATGAGAAGGTTTGGAGTATTACCTCTTTTAAGAGGATCTTTTGAGTAATAATATCAAGTTGAGAAAGACTTATGTTTTATACATTTGAGCATGAGTTATATATATATATATATATATATATATATATATTATTGGGAGTAGTATTGAGCACCAATATGGGAATGAGTTCATACAACTCACATTCCTCATAAATCATGTAGCCAACATGGGTAAATGATAGTACTTTTTAGACGAATCCTTATTGATTTTAAGCATAACTTAGTGGATCCACTTAGTTGAGGTGTTCTATACCCCAACAAGGTATAAGACAGTTCTGGCAGCGTGGGCGAGACGCTGTATCATCACATAGCTCATAGTGATGGTTGTCGGTTAGAGAATCTCCCAAATAAGAGTAAAAAGTATGTTATTGTATTTTTATACATTTTGAGTTGATATCCACTGTTTTAAAAGCTTTAAATATTGCATCTCTTATTGTTGCTTTTATATTTGAGTAGAGATGAGGTGAGTATGTATCCTAGGTTATCCGTTCAGTTGCTTGTGTTTTAGTTTTTCCTCATACATGCTCGTACATTCAATGTGCTGACGTCATTCGACCTGCATCTTATTTATGATGCAGGTACATGTGTTCAGGGTCATCAATAGGTGCTTCGTTGATACCATTTGCATTCCAGTTAGCTTTGTTGAGCCTCCTTGTTTTTCGGAGAGTTCCACATTTACATTTCAGCTTTGTTAAGATGTCGTGGATCTTTTCCCGACATCTATCGTAGTATTTAGAGGCTTCATAGACAGTAGTACGTAGTTGAGGAGTCATTTCCTATTTCCCTTGTGATGTTTTGAGACTTTGGTCAGTTACTTATGTTTATTTGAGTATTTCCAGACAGTCTTTGAGTTAAACTATTATTGAGACTTTATGAGTTAATCTTTGTATTTGAGATTCCTATTTTACTTGAGTAAGTCTTCCGCTAAGCAGTCAACCAGGTCAAGGGTTCGCTTGGAGACCAGTGATGGTTCTCGAGTGCCGACCACATCCAAGGTGTAGGTTCGAGGCATAGCAATAACAGTTAAATTCAAAGTAAATCAGACAGAAAGATCAGATCTAAGATCTATTGCTTAAAAATAGTTGGATAGTATACAATACATTACAATCAGATACACAAATGCAATTAGAAAAGTAGAAGAACAAATAAATTAAAATCTATCACACATACATGACTTTGAGTAATAATTAAATAGATACAAACTTGAATATCTAATGCCCGATTTTTCATGTATGATTTTCAGAAATTTATTGGTGGAACAGGTAAATAGGTAATGGTGGTGGGAGGCTGATGAGAGAGGGAGAGTTGATTGACTTGAAAACCTTAATGTTGGGTGGTTTAATAGTGCAGATAACTATTTTAGACTATTTGAAAGTATAACTAATAATAGTATATATGAAAATAGAGTATGTCTACTTAGATGGTTTCCTTATATTAACCCTTTTATGGACCTTTTATATAACAATAACACTATATATATATAACGAAAATATAGATATATAAGTCACTAGCTCAATCCTAAAACTGTAGTGAAATGTCATTCGCCGTTTTTACTCTTGACAAATAGATCTCACATTGAATAAAATTGTAGTTTAAGTTTCTGTCCTAATAACTTATAATTTAAGTTACTTCCTTGTAGTTAGCATTTTAAATCTACTAAAATTTGGATTAAAAAAGTTATTTCTTAGTTAAACTATGTATGAATAAGTCCTAATACTTAAAAAGTAAAATTATAAGTTTTATAGAAAACTTTTTAAAACCAATTAATGAAAAAAGTTGCTCATTGTTCTTGCTTAATTATATCCAGTGTTGGGAAAATAATTAAAAATTGTGGAGAATCAAATTTATTAGGATTTGATTCTTATTTAATTCATGTCTAATTAGAATTTATCGTTATATTAATATAGGAATATATTTTCTAGTTTCTAGTTAAACTATGTTTTGCACTATTATAAATAGGGGCTAGCTATTTGTTTATTTTATTGTGGCAAGTAGTAGAAAACGATGGAAAATTTTGAGTTCATGTATAAAATACTTGTCTTTAATGGTATTAGAACTTCGACGATATTGATAGAAAATCAAATAATTTTTGTTATCGATGAGTGACACTAACCGATGTGTCGCTCGCCTGACCAATGATTACAAACATCTGATTAATAATATATTCATGGAAAACAATTGTGTTAAGGGTATGGTGCAAAAAATATATAGATTTAATAAGTGCAAACAAACATTGGACAAAGGGAAGAAATTCTTCTCAAAAAGTTTGAGAAAAGTGGACTAACAAAATTGAAGGTCGATGAGAAGTGCATTAACTTGAAAGTTGAAGAGAAGTGCTTCAACAGTTGAAGAAAAGTGTTTATACAATTGAGGGTTGATGAGAAGTGCATCTACAATTGAAAGTTGGAAAGAAGTGATTCAACGTCAATGTATCAAAATTTGAATATATAACTTTAAATTACGGGAAAATATTTTGAAAAAATAATTCAAAGTTATAGAAATTAAAATCAAAATGGGTAAAATTTGATATTTTTCTAATTCATGTCTAGTTTGAATTTATAGTCAAATTAACATAGGAATAAATTTTCTAATTTCTAATTAAAACTAGATTTTGCACTATTATAAACAAGGATGTCGCTAGTTAATTTTCACCGTGAGAAGCAGTGAAGAATTGTGGAGATTCTTAAGTTTATAAATAAAATATTTTCCCCGAGAGATAAGGGATTGAAATTCATTGGACTGGACATGTCTTTTCCACGATCTCAGGAAAATGAAAATAAATTCTCAAAGATCCATAAACAAATATGTAAAGTTGTCTATAAATGTAAAATCTTTTTTTCGGTACCGAATATCATGAATATCCTTCGCCTCCTACCTCCTCATCTTCCTATTTATAAGCCACAGTCAGTTCGTCTGGTAATTGATTCTGTATTCAAAGTAAGTTATTTCGGCCTAGCTTTCCAATTTCTCTGTCCTAACAACATTCGAAGCCTAACATCCTTGCAAGCTTTGGAGTCACTCAAAAAATGTTACCTCCAACTTTTCTTCAAAGTTTTGTTTGTAATAGGAACCTTGACTAAACAAAATTTCATCCATAATTACAAGAATATTAATTGAAAAGAACTTTGAAGCAATTTAATAATGTGTCAACCAATTAAATATTGTTTATTATACAAGCCATGTATACACTTCATATAATTAAACATCCTTGTCTTTTCACAATAAGAGAACTATATATACATATAATGTCTCTTTAAACTAATACACTTGTAAAAACTCTATACTAAAAACCTTTTGCAAACCTTAGAAACAAGAAGCAAAAGTAAATAGCCAAAAGTCCAACACCAAGTAAGTGATCAGGTTGCATATTTCTCTTAGGCAAAACAACAAGAGCCCATAGTAAGCCAAGTATAAGAAATCCCAAAGTTTCAAAGAGAAAAGGATCTTTTGGAAGCACAAAAGAAGTTGGATACTCCCACCATGAAGCAAGCACAAGAGAAACACCTAAACCAATCAAAGTGTTAAATAATGGACCAGCATAACAAGCTGATAATGCCATTTGCACACCATCTTTTCCACCATTTAATGCCAAAGCAACATTTGATATTAGATCACCAGTTGAGTTGCCCCAAGCTAGGACAGTTAGTCCTAAAATTGAAGGGTTTATACCAAGAATATATCCAAATGAGACTAACAAAGATACCAATTCTTGTGCAAGTATATATGTCCATGTAGTACTCATAACAAATCCTCCAAGAAGCCAAATCAACAAGCATTTCTTTGGAGGACTAGAGTTTTGTGTAGAAAAATATGCCACATTCCCTAAGATAAGTCCAACAAAAACTGATGTCATGACAATGACTAAGTTCGTGTTGGAATAAACTATGACTTCTCCTGTAAGACTTAAAACAAATGCAGCAAGAATTGGTGCCAATGTTGCTGAAATCACTGCCATTGGCTTGGACCAACTTTCCTCATTAACAACAGGGATGGTTAGCCTTCTTGGTAAGTATAGAGGTAGCTCTAGAACACTAAGAAAATGATGCAAGAATTTGCAGTAAGATGATGAGGCCGCGCCTATAGGAGGAGAATTCATTTGTATGGTTTGTTTCTCATGACTTGAACAATCCTCCTCATCAATACACCCTAACAATGGTACCTCAATATCGCGATCAAATCCATCATCATCATCTTCTTTGTCATGTCTAGTCGCGTCCTTCTTACTAATAAGAAAATGCATAGCACATACCACACAAATGTAAACAACATAAATGCACGAGAAACAAATTGCTATCCACAAACTAACTCTCCCAACAACAATAATCCCAACAAGACATGATAATGTAAAAATAATGAACAACACATCCCTAATAAAACTCGATTTATCAATCGTTACTCCAATTTGAGACGTAGTCATACACACTAGTATACTTATAACTCCCACAACGATACAAGAAATGAAAAATGCACCACCTAACACACTGTTAAGCCCCACAGTGCCACTATTGCTAGATCGAGTGAACGATATGATACTCGAAAAAACATCGTTAGCTCCATTTCCTAGAGGGAGAAGAGTTGTTCCAGCTATAGCTGGGGAAAGATTCATGACTTTAGATAAACCCTCAGCACAAGGACAAAAGTACTCCGCCGCGGTATTACCTAACAAATAAAATAACAAAATAAGCCATACGACTAGGATAACGTACCCTAATTTTGGTAACGTACCTAAGGTGCAATAGAAAAATTGAAGATAATTCAAATACCCTTTTGTAGAACAAGAATTCATGTTTTCTTTTATGTAGGTACATTTTGATTGTGCATCACTAAATTTATGTAAGTTGGAGCAATCATTATTGTTAGTGTTTGATAAATGGATGTGTCTAATTTGAGATTGGCTAAAAGAAACATTGGAAGTAAGAGTGTAAAATATGAGTAGAAAAAGGAAAGAGGTGTTGAGGAATATAGAAAGAGGTGATTTTGGCTTGAAATGGAATGGAAAAAAAATCATTATTATGAATGGGAAGAGAGAAGAGAAAGAGAGCAAATGTATAAGGGATTCAAATGGCCTTGATGACCTATTTATATAAGTATCGTCTTTTAACTAAATTAAGTTTTTGAAAATATAATTTAGTAAATATTTTTTCGAATTTATGAGTTGGAGTCGAAGATGAAGTTATATTTGGTTATAATTTTTGCAAATAATATCTGGTTGTTTAAACGTACTTTTTCTAGAAAAAAAAATATGAAATATGATTTATGCCCTCAATTTCTAAAAAGTAGCAAAATCACTCAACTTGATTAATTTATCCAAATCATATAATCAAATCTGTTAAAAGAAAAATATCATAAAATAAATAATCACGTAATGGCATGATTAGATCTCATATATAAGTAATTACATTTTAAAAAATGAATAATTCTCATGATCAAACGGATCCTATATATATTCAGAACAAGCACATCTCAAATAGAGGTGCGTGACATCATTTCTTTTTACATTTAATTACTGTAAATCATTTTAAATTAGTTTTTTTCTTTCTAAAAAGTGATTTTTGGAAGCACTTTGTATTTATTTTTTCTTTTCTTTAGTCCTTAAACTTGTATATAAACCTAGGACTTCATTTTTTTAAAAGATTTTATTAGTTCTTTTAATAGCTAATTACTAGAGTGTATCCTTTTCTCCTAAAAAGATTGTCTTAAATGGAAAATAATATCTTGTGCACCCATTAATTAGGTTTTACTTACTTATCTATTTATTGGATTTGCAGCCTAAACTAGGTTTTCATGTCTAGATATTTGTTTCCTGTAATATATGCCTTCTATGTCTATTTTTACTTGTCAAGTATTGACTTGATACACCCTTTTTTAGAAACAATAAATAGAATGACAATTTTACGATATAATCTTTTGAATATAATAAATTCGATATTTGAAGAAGTGACTATAATTAATAATATGAATAAATTAGGACTACGTCTTTTTTTTTTTTTAGGATTCAAATTTACTCATTTATCATCCATTTTATAAACTCATATGCTAAATGGAATCCGGCTTCTCAATCTCCATTTCTTCCCCCATATTCCAGCCTAAATGTATGACGTGTGTCTTATTTATTTTTTAATAATCACATGCCTTAATCATGATTAAAAGAATATATATTACTATTTAAGTTAGCTCTATTCAATTCTAATTAAATATAAACTAAAATTAAGTTAAAAATATGTTTATATATTATGTGTTTTAAAAAAAGAAATACAGATAGAAGACAAAAATTAATTTACCTTCGAAATAGTAATTCTATTACATACAATAAGAAAAAGTGAGTATTTTATCATCTCACAAACATTTTGTAAATGTGTTGCCACTCTTAAACAAGTAGCCAAAAAAAAGAACAAAAGAGTTTTTAGTTGGAAGTTTCGATAATGAGACAACAATTCCCACTCTAAGTAGAAAGGAAACTTCGTTGTACCAAATAACATGTGTAATTCCAAGAGGAGTTAAAACTATACTACTACACTTCATACTATGGTCTATGTGTTTATGATTTTAGAAGATCCCTTTTTGGTTTATTCAAAGGAACTTATCCAATTAGACAAATATTCCTACCATACGTAATAAAAAAAATTATCCTACTTAAAAATACTTGCATAATCTCTCTCTTCTCTCCTTTCTCTCGTTATCTCTCTCCTCTTCTTTTTCTCTCTCTCTCCCCTTTCTTTCTGCTCGGTGGTGGCGACGACATGTTGAGGCAATTAATGAATGTATCAGTGCATATTTTGATACTAGATATATGTATTTATATAAAAAATACATTAAATATTTGATATCAAATATACACAGATGGAATAAATTTTGATACACAAAACATGAAATTGATACTGGATATAAGGATATATAAAATTTATTAAATTTAGATACGTTTTGAAATACAAATATCTAAGGAGAGAGGTGGGCAGGAGAGCGAGAGAGAAGAGAGGTGAGTGAGAGAGTTAGTGTATCCCGGATACATGTGAATCATGTTTTGATACAATATATTAAAAATAAATTACATATAATTTGACTCACATGTATCTGAGATACATATATCTGTTTCATCAAATATATTAATATATATATTATTTTATTTTATTTTCACAATGAAATATAAGTAGAGAAACTGTAATTTCAGAATATAATTAGCACCAATAGTAATGTGCTTTGTGTTGTTTGTACATTCGAATTAGTTTTTGTGTTTGGTGGGGAGGACCATTTTGGCATTTTTCCTTTTAATGTGTATTATTTTAAGACCTCTCAAGAACTTGCTGGACTTTTTTCACTGATGTATTTGTACTGTTTGATTTAAATAAGTTTCATTTTAATCATATAAAATTATTGTTATAAATATTATTATTTTCCTCTCAATTTAAGTGTTTTTTTTAAGTTTATTTTTAAAAAAATACGAAACTCTTTTTATATTTAGTGTATTCTCTAATTTCAATATTCTACATGTAAAATTTAAGACTACAAGATTTTAAACAATTACATGCATTTTTAATTTAAGATCACATGATTCGATATCTCTAGAAAATATTATTTAAGGGATCAAATGTTCATAATTGCTACCATTATATATGTTAGTAATATCCATACTCCACATTTTCATGTATTAATGTCATATTAACCCAACCTAACAAGTTACAACTATATTTTTGTAGTAGTATAATCTACATATAATTAGGATATGATAGGTAATCTATATATATATATATATATATAAAAAACTGAATCTAAAATTGCTGATGTGGCACCCTCCAATGACCAGCATTTGCAATTATCTATTTTCTCCTTTTTAAAATTTACTTCTGATTTTTTTGCTTTATGTTTTTATTGAATATTAATTAAAGCATAGTATTTAATTCTCTCACTATTAATACATAAACATAAAAGCTTTAGTATTGCATTAGTGCCGTATTAGTATCACTATGCATTGGTGTTGCACGTTTTTTGCAGAAAAATTGATCTCTTCTCCTTCCCCATAATTAACATTTTTCCTTAATATTAATGTTATAATAGTAAGCATTAGTGTTGCACGTTTTTTGCCCAGAAAATTCATTGCAATAATCTCCTTCTCCTACCCAATAATTAATATTTATTATAGGTATTAAATATGGCATCTTTTCAAATTCTGACACTCAATAAACTGATAGAAATTTAGGAACAAAGCTCCAAAGCTTCCCCACTATGCTAGATGAAAAACTCATGCTATATTTCATTAGGTAATATTAATTATTATTTTTATTAAATAATTGTATTGACAAATTTTCTTAAATGAATCGCAGAAACATGATTTACTTATTCTTGGTTATACATGATTTTAGGTGATCTTATGATCTCTTCACAAGTTTTGCTTATGAATGTTTATTATTATGATGTCTATTGTTGCACTGACAATTTCTAAAAAAATTTATCTTTGTTTTATATCATTTTCTCATAATAATTATATATCTTTTCTTTAATTCTTTAGAATCATTTTTGCTATACGCAGATTTGTTCAATCAATTACAGAAAGTGAAAATAAAAATGTGTCAACTGACTACAACAACTATTCATAGTATCAAAGAGATATTAAACCAAGGCTCGTCACTTCATGAATGAGATTTGGTATATTTTAAGAGGAGCGTGCAAATAGACTGTTTATCAAACTATTTATTATGAGTATCTCAAATATATCTCTTCGATTATGCTTGTAAATATTATTATTTAAATATCTAGAAGGTTCAATTTTACTTAATAAACATCATTTATATGTTTCATTTTTTAAAATTTATTGATTTATTTTCTTTTCTGTTCACTATTTTATGTAAAATATTTTTTTTCTTTGTGTGTTTTCGTAGGTAGTTACGAAAATGATAAATTATTCATGAATAAGAAATTAAGAATGCTGAAAGAAAATTTTCTCGCCGTATACACTTTAGTTGACTATTGCTTTCATTGATATTATTTCTAACCATTTAAATATCATAAGGCAGGCTTAATCTTAGTTTTAAAAAATAATGCCAAAAAAAAATAAAAAAATTTGGACAAACTTGATTGGTTGAGAAATGAAATCAAACTTAATTTTGACATATTTAAAGTTTCAAAATTTAGTTCCAACTAAAAAAAGAGTGAATTGTGTTTTTCAAATTAGAATAATCTCATTTTAGTACGTGTTGGAATTTGTATTTTACATGAGTATAATTTGAATGTAAGTTATTATAAATAGTTTAACAAATCAAAAAACTTAAGTTGAATTATCATCATAATTTTTTAATTTATCAAAATATATGGGAGCTTGCAATTTAAAATCTATATCTATATATATTTATATAAAATTGGGCATAAACAAGGTGATGTTACAACTCTATAATCAATAACTATATTTTTATTATTTTTATTTTTACCATTCTCCTATTTTCTTAATCTGTTTATGTTATTAAAATTAAAAAAAATAAAAAATCAAAGGTCACTAATTAAAATATTTCTCCTCAATATGCGTTACTCATTTTTTTCCAATTACTCATTGTTAAGTACCACTTATTGTACTTAAGTCTCTTTAATTTGTTAGTGCTTATCATTTTAATTTAAAAGTCTAACTTTGACTAAATAATTTGTCAATTAATTAGGAGAAGACAATTATTATAGAAGACAAGGAAGGATAAAAAAAAACGTTAGTTTCGAATAGCTGATGAAAATATTAAAGTAGAAAGAAGCAAATTTTCTTTTTGATTATTTAAAAAATAGAGCACAATATTTGTCACGACCCAAAAATGGATGTGATGGCACTCGTCTTAACCCACCAAGACAAGTCAGCCTAAAACTCAACCATTACAATAAAATGCGGAAATTTTTAGAATAAACTCAAAATACCCCCAAAATCTGGTTGTCACGTGTACAAGCCTCTAAAGTATTACAATTGAATCAAAAGAAAAACAAAAGTCTCAAATGACCTTGTTTCTAGAATAGAACAAAATCATAAATAGGAGTAAGAAGGTTTGTTGAGATGACAAACAACTACCTCACAAATCTCCAAG
>JAJOOS010006055.1:0-14915 GCA_029582725.1 Solanum chiquidenum | reverse complement strand
TAATGGACTTGTGAGAATTCTATTTTGAAATTGCTTGCGAAAACATTTGCAAAATTTCTTATTTCCTTATATTTATTTGTACACCAAAACAATAAAAAGAATCTAAAAGTATATTTTTCCATAACTCATTTTACGTTATTAAAAATTACTCTATGTAATTATTTTTTTGATAATTATGAAAAATGAACCATTAGCTTCAAATAGATTGTTGTAGTAGAAATTATTTTAAATTGTTTTAGTGAAGCAAGCAGTATATTAAAATTTAAAACGAGTAAACATATAAAAATTAAATAAATTTGAAATCTGTTTGATACAATTAAAGATAAAATGCCAATTTGTTCGTTCTATTTATATTGTAAAACTTAAAAAATGTACTCTTTTTTTTGCAAGGTGTGACATTCACCTTTTTTATGTTTCAGGGTTCAATATTCATGATCTTCTAAAATAGGAGAAAACACAAAAAAATATGAAAAAGAATTATGTATGTGAATATTCGAAAACTTTTATAGGGATAAAGTCAAATAATAAGTGTGTGAGAAATAATAATGTAATCAAATATTTAAAAGATAAAATAAGAGTTACAAAGAGCACGTAAAAGTAGAATTAAAGAAAATAATATTTTGTAAATTTGTAGAAACAAAATACAATTTTTATAGTAAATATTATCAAATAAAGTGAAATTCTATTAGAATCATTAAATAAAATTCAAAATATTTAAAAACCGCGCGTAGCGCGGCCAAATTCACTAGTTACACTATATACCCCAATTAATTTCACTTAACTAATAATAAATCATTATATATACTGTATTGATAATTTTATTTAACTGATACTAATCAGTATATATGTGTTGTATTGGTATCATTAAGACAAATAATATGTATATATATACACATTATATTGGTATCATTAAGGTTTCTTGTTCAGACATTACTCGTTAGTCAATACAGTATACTCTTATAGTATCATTGCCTAATGAGTAATTTTTTAACAAAACCTTAACGATACAATAAAAATATATTTACACTCTTATAGTATCATTGGCTAATGAGTAATTTCTGAACAAGAAACTTTAACGGAAAAGGGTCAAAATTGCCCCTGAACTATGCGAAATAGACCACTTATACCCTCCGTTACATTTTAGGATAAAAAATGCCCCTACCATTATCCTAAGAGACCACAATTATTCTTAAAACTTAACATAAGTGATTTGACAAGCCACATGACACTAATTCCGCCACATAGGCTTGCCAACTAGTATACCCACTAAATTTTTTGACCCAATTAATATTTCAACCCTAACCCATTTTTGCTAAACCCATCCCACTCAAATTAGGAGAGAAACATCATTTTTTTCACCTCAATGTTTTCACTATTCAATTCACCCCATCTGCAGCATCCCGATTACTTACAAGACTGCTGGACTTTGAGCAATTCTGTCATAAAGTAAATGCATCTCATTTTATAAAATTACTGCGGAAGGTTCTGAAATCTGACATCCCTCTATACCACAAAGACTGGGTTGTTGCCTATCTTGTGAAGCTCAACTATCTCTCTCGTCCAAATTTTGATGTATAACAGACAGCCATGAGATTCCGCTTTAGCCTTGAAACCAATCCGATGATCGTGAGAAAGCAAAAGAATTTAGCAAAAGCAAAAATACCTAACTAGAATCGTGGTGTATCTAGTTATCAGAGTAGTGTCCATTCTACTATATATAAGCTCGTCTAAGTCCAATATTAGATGAACAAAATAAACAGTAGTACTGCCTCTTTGAAGCAAGAAATCGACCCAAATTTGATACATCTTTGCATCTTTGCAGCAAGAATCTCCAGAATATCGTAATAGCCAAGAATGTCCAATTTTAGATTCGAATTTGTTAATTTGTGACCCAAATTTTATACATGTAGCCATGACTGTTGATGTCATATGTTTTAGAGGATCAGTAGCAGCGTTCACTCTGTTCTCAAGCATTCATCTTGCCCAGAAAATGTTTATTTCCATTTTGTGGCTTCGAAGAATAAGGATTTTCAAGACCTGAGAAAGATGGTGAAGTCCATATTTCCATCTCTGAGTTTCAAAGTTTACAGCTTTAATGAATTTCGAGTGAAGAAAAAATTCTCCTCAATGGGGTGAATTGAATAGTGAAAACGATTCAGGTGAAAAAGAATGATGTTTCCTCCTAATTTGAGTGGGCTGGATCTAGCAATAATGGGTTAGGGTTGAATTATTAATTGAGTCAAAAAATTTAGTGGGTATCCTAGTTGGCAAGCCTATGTGGCGAAATTAGTGTCATGTGGCTTGCCAAATCACTTCTGTTAAGTCTTAAGGGTAATTGTGGACTCTTAGGATAACGGCAGGGGCATTTTTTATCCTAAAATATAACGAAGGGTATAAGTGGTCTATTTCGCATAGTTCAGGGGCAATTTTGACCCTTTTTCGAAACCTTAATGATACCACAACAATATACATATACTCTTACAATATCATTGACTAACGAGTAATTTATAAACAAGAAACCTTAATGATACCAATACAATAAATATATATATACTCCCTCCGTCCCTATTTAATTGTCCACTTTAGAAATGACACACAGATTAAGGCAGCAATGATTAGCGTAGTGAAGTTACAGTTTTATCCTTATAGTACAATTTATAATTCCAAAATAAATTCACTAAAGATAACTAATCAATGCTGGGAAGTTCATAAGTTTATTTAATTACTTTATTTTGACAACTTTTCACTTCAAAATTACAGTCACTTCTTTGAATTCAAGTGAAATAAATTGGAGGGAAACAACATACACTTTTACAATTTTTTGTAACGTTTAAAAATTTCCCACCAAAATATTTTTTATAAAAAAATGCTTCAATATAAGTGAGTCTTCTACTTTGATAGGAGTATTAGTTGAAACTTCAACTTTATTTCTGTCCATTTTTTAGTAAAAAAAATTGAACAATTTTTTTTTTTCATAAACTAACAAAATGCTTTATGGGTAACTTAAAAGGACTATGTAACTCCCCAAGCATAATAAATGTATTGTCTGATTCCAAAAAGGATGAATTATAGCTTACTAGAAATTTTCAAGAAGTTTAAATAAGGGTATAATAGGAAAATTTTTTGTTGTCCTTTCTTGATTTGTCAAAATGGACAACTAAATAGGGACAACTAAAAGAGGAAATAGGGACAACTAATTTAGTACTCCCTCCGTCCCTATTTAGTTGTCCACTTTAGAAATGACACACAGATTAAGGCAACAATGATTAGCATAGTGAAGTTACAATTTTACCCTTATAGTACAATTTATAATTCCAAAATAAATTCACTAAAGATAACTAATCAATGCTGAAAAGTTCATAAGTTTATTTAATTACTTTATTTTGACAACTTTTCACTTCAAAATTACAGCCACTTCTTTGAATTCAAGTGAAATAAATTGGAGGGAAACAACATACACTTTCACAATTTTTTTGTAACATTTAAAAATTTCCCACCAAAATATTTTGTTATAAAAAAAATGCTTCAATGAAATATTTTTTTATAAAAAAATGCTTCAATATAAGTGAGTCTTCTACTTTGATAGGAGTATTAGTTGAAACTTCAACTTTATTTCTGTCCATTTTTTTAGTAAAAAAATTGTTCAATTTTTTTTTCATAAACTAACAAAATGCTTTATGGGTAACTTAAAAGGACTATGTAACTCCCCAAGCATAATAAATGTATTGTCTGATTCCAAAAAGAATGAATTATAGCTTACTAGAAATTTTCAAGAAGTTTAAATAAGGGTATAATAGGAAAAAATTTGTTGTCCTTTCTTGATTTGTCAAAATGGACAACTAAATAGGGACAATTAAAAGAGGAAATATGGACAACTAAATAGGGACGGAGGGAGTATCAGTTAAGCGAAAATTATCAGCCAATAAATATGGGGCATGGGCTATAATTTTTTTTGAGATAATGAGTATTTCTTGAATTACTTTGATTTGGGTATGAACATGTAATTATTTGGAAAATTACTTAAATGGGTACCTTTTAATAAATAATTATTGATTTTAGCGATACTTTTTATTTATTATCATTTATAGCAATACATAGCAATACTATGATAAATCTGTAATATGTATTAAAAGTGAATTATGTATGCAATATATATGTGTTATAACTATTTTAAAATATACTATGCTTGTTTGGTAAGAAATCGACACATTGTATTAAAATGTGTGATAAATGTATTATCCATCAATAAAATTTGTATTATATGTGTTTTATAAATTATTCTCTGTAATATGTATTAAAACTGTCTTACAAATGTGTTAAAAGTGATCAAGTAAAAAAATGTTATTGCCATAAATGATAAATATTTTCTTAATATAATATATTCATGTAGTTTTTCTAATTATTTTGAGTTTTTTTTGACCCATTATGTAGTTTTCCAAGTTATTTCTTTAAAATCAATTCGGTTAAGGCCCAAACTTAGAAGAAAGGAAATATGAAATTATAATGATACAACTTTCTAAAGAGGTATATATCTAAAAAAAAGAAGTTACAACCACTTTATGAAAATTACATAAATATAATTTTGTTCAGAGTTTCAACTCTTTTAATTATATTAGGCATAATATATAAATATGCTTTTTAATTTGATCTTAGTTGATATTTATATCCTTCAACTTTGAGTGTACATAAATAAACACTTAAACTTGTATAGAGTTGAATTTTAAAAAAAATGGAGATATTAAAGAAGATGACTGCTGAATGTCATTTCTTTTATTCTTAATTTGCTAAACAAAATATTTGGTTAAAAGCATGCTAATTTTGTCTAGGACTGTATATACGTATTGTCCTATCAAATGAGATAATTACAACACCGAACACTTTATCCGACTAGCTTATAAAATATGTATAAAATGTATAGCTAGTGTATATTTTATATAGAATATACATCTAATATACATAATTGTACACAACAAGTACTAAAAAGTGTATATGTTATATATATTTCAGCTATATTGATAAACTAGATGGTTGAAAGATATATATTTATATTGATAAAATAAGAAAAAAAATTTAGCTACTATGACTAAATAAAATTTTATATTATTAAACATAGGTATAGCTTTTTCTTATTTATCAGACATAACAAAATTTTACAATTTATAGAAGATTAAAGAGAAAAGTCCTCTGGAACACTATTGTGCACAAGCGCTCAAATTCCGCCTAAACAAATCATAGAACAAAGTTTCACTAGCCAACCAACGCACGACTAGGAATGAAACTCTATCGACAGTGTCTACAAGTCCAAAAATTGACAGACTTTGGAGAATCCACATGATTTGAGTTACTAATAAATATCTCAAATTCACATTACGATTGAATTGAACTATATTCTCATTAAATTGAACACAGTCTCAGTTGTTATTTGTCATTAGTATATCTTTCTTCTTCATGTGATATTTTTTTTTCCAAAACTTCATCGCAAGGAGATCGAGTATCACATTCTAACCTGTCTTTGCCTAGCAAGATACGTCTAGTTCTTCCTCCGCTTGCCTATCTCAGTAGGAAATTGGAACATTCTAACCATTGATTTACCTTAAATGAATTTCGTTTTGAGTGAGTGATTTCTCAAAATAACTGGAACGTCAGAGAAATTTTAAATCTAAAATTTGAGGCAATTTTGTCACGATTTGAATCTGTACCCCAACCGAGACATGGTACATGAAACCACAAGTGGCCCCCCGGCTAACCCTTGACGTACATATCAAAGCATAACATACAGAACTAAGCGGAAGCTAAAATGCATGACTGGATAATAGAATTTAGAAAAATAATTCATGAAACCACATTTCTATTGTCTGAAATTTGCCTCTCCTAGTTCGATTGAAAACATAAGTCTACCAGGATATGACCCCAGCTACCTCAAAATCAAAGACAACATGAAGGAAAGTCTATTCACTTATATTAATGGAGTACCCAAATAAGGAGGGCTCACCAAGTGCTAACTGGAAATGCTGTAACCATACTAGCCACGAGTCTGAATATGAACGCCGAAATCTATATCATAAAAAGATGCAACGCAAATAAAAGTATGCATCTATCAGTTATTCCATGTACTGAATATGTAAGGGCACCAACATACTCATATAAAGTAACATAAGGAAGAAAATGGAATAATGTTCTAAATAGTGGAGTCATAATCGTAATAAAGGCATTGGAAAGAAGCAATTGAAACACATGCATAAATATTCGTTTCAAGACCTTTTTCAAACGTATATACATAAAATTAAGTTTAAATCAGTAGCCTTGCATAATCATAACGTAAAATAACATATTTAATATAACTCAAATGAAGTTAAGGGAATATCATAAAATATGCATAAATTGGCGAGTTTCTTATAATTGACATACACCATGTAAGCTCATGATGTCTGTCACACCCCTTTTCGAACCAGAGGCGGAAATGTTTTTCCATTTTAAGTGACGATATTGATTAGGAATTATTTTTATTTTTTTCAGAGTCGTCACTTGAAATTGAGTTATGGTGTTCCAAGTCACCTTTTTTGAATCCCTAATCAAAAGGAAATGACTCTTTATTTTGGCTTGCGAACCAGAAATTCGGATAAGGAATTCTGTTGATCGAAGGGAAGGTATTAGGCATTCCTCGAGTCACCTTTTTTGAATCCCTAATCAAAAGGAAATGACTCTTTATTTTGGCTTGCGAACCAGAAATTTGAATAAGGAATTATGTTGATCGAGGGGAAGGTATTAGGTATTCCTTGAGTCCCGTGATTCTAGCACGATCGCTTTTATTGACTTATATCGGAATTAATTTATTATTTTTCTGGATAAATTATATTGCAGTCCATGATTTGCTCATATATTTTTTATTGTTGAATTTAATTAGTCTTAAATCAGATGCACAACTGCATTCTCGATTTTTGACAGACAATAGCTTAAAAACATAATTGATTTCTTCTCTCGAGTGCATCACCTAATATTCTCTGTCTACAAATTTTAGTATAAATTCAATGAAAGTTAACTATTGAAAATAAATTGACCAAGTTGTGTCACCACATCCTTGGATTTCTTTTAGTGTCTCAAAAAGATGCGCAATCGCATTCTTTATAGAAATAATTTTTTTTAACGTACCTAAAAGTTTGTCTAAAGATTAAAAGAAAATATTTGTTCCTTGTAAAGAAAATCAAATAAAGTAAAATAAATATAGACTTCTAGGATACGATATAAAATATTTTTGATTATTTTTATATCTTTTTATTTTTTATTATTCTTATAGTTGACGGCAAAATTAAGCATGCACTTTCGAATACACAAAACAATAAAAAACTGTTAAAATAATCTAATTTATGTTTGATAAAATAAAATAACAATATATTTTTTAGCCTAACATTTCCTACTTTATTATTATTGACATCTAAATCAAGACAAGAACAATGCCATGACCTATTTATTTTTAAGAGATCATAACTAATGAATAAAAATAAATAAAAAAAGTAATCACCAAATAAAGCTACTTTCATTTGTTTTTAGAGAAAATAGCTAAATGCCCCCATAACCTTTAGTCAATTCTCAACTACATACTTATACTTCACGGGGTCCCTATTACCCCCCTGAACTTTTTATTTTTGATATTTTGTGACCCTTAAACGCTGACCTGTTCAAGAAGGTGAATACACATCTTGTAGGCGCGTAAGGGTTCAACAAAAAGACATAAAATGACTAAAATTGAACTAAATAGTCCACGTGGCAGTCTCTCATTGGAGATTATATAATTTATTCATTTTTTTTAATTCTTTCCCTTTTATTATATCACAAAATTGTTATATCCATTTCATGATTTCTTCAAGTTTTTCTCAAAGTCCTTCAATGGTGGTATTCTAAATTTCATCTCTAGGAGCTCCAAATCAGTTTGTAGCTACTGATTTATGCTTAGTTAATCATACATCAACCGTTTTTAGCAACAACAATCACCTAACTCATAAGAAACTTTAAGCTCAAAATTGGAGTTCAAGTTTTTTCTTAAACCCCTCATAATTTCAGCAAAAAAAGAAAATAAAAAGAAGTCAACCACAATGAATCGACAATGGTGAATTTGAAATTTCACTTTCTAGTTTCATTCTTACCAAATTTGTTTTTCACTCCCACATTTGTGAATACTTATTTGTGGATTTTTGTTTCTATTTGAAGGCATTTTTTGTAAATTTCAATTTCCAGATTTGATAAAAATAAAAACTTTACATAATTTTACAGGAGATTAAAGTTATTATTTTGAATAGGTTTATAATTTACAGGAAAAAAATATTTTGTTTTTTAAAAAAATGAATGTATAGTGATTCATCGCGTGTGCTGCACAACTTTGACATAAAACTGGTTATGACTTTTTAGGGAGGTGATTATTACATATTTAAATAGTTCAAGGGAGTAACAGAACCCCGTATAGAATAAGTGTGTAGTTGAGAATTGGCTAATAGGTTGAGGGGGCTTTTGGATATTTTCTCTTTGTTTTAAAAAAAGATATCACACTTAACACATTCTTCATTTCAATCAAATTATGAATAAAACAAAAGTGTAACAAAATCTATCATATAATTACATCAAATTCTATAAAATAAATTAAAGATTTAAGGCAAAGTTATACCTCAAATGAAGAAAATAAGTACCGCTAAAACCTTGATCGAAGCTCGATTAAAACGCTCACAAATCTTTCAGTCCCACAACTCTCTCACACTCACCCCTATACTACCCCCACTCACACGACACCACTACCCATCAGCAACTCAACTTATATACATACTACTACTTCACACAACCCACACAGGCAGAGAAAAAATCAGCAACAAAGCAAAACAGACGCACAACACAGAGAGAAAAAAGAAAAGAAAAAACTGGAAGGGTAAGTGGGGTGAGGATAATGGGTGTTTTTTTTTATAAATTAAATATATACAAAATTATAATAATAAAAATATTAATTATTTTGAACTAATAAAAAATACTAAATGGCTAATTAAAAAATATAATTAGGAAACACTAGTTTATTTATTAAATCTAAATTAAAAGAAAATATATATTTTTTGTAACTTTTCATTTCTTTTTTAAACAATTAAAAGTAATACTTACCTTAAAAAGTGATTCTATTTTTGTTGTTTTCAAATATTTTAAAATAAACTTAATAAAATAAGATAAAAGTTAAATATTTAATTTAGATTTATAAAAATATTTAAGCTCTAAAAATGATGTAAAAGTTCGGTAAAAAATTAGGTGTCTACAATGTCCAACAACTAATCCAGTTGGGAGGGCTGCCCTATACCTTTTCAGAGTATAAGACCATATCATATCCATATGGATCCACTAATCTAAGACTCACAGGGAAAGAAGGTCAACCGACGAAGTGGTGAAACATAATCCTACGTTGACACGTGGTTATGAGATTTGAGTTTTCTAAACTCGCGTCCTCTTAGTACTAAATAGTTCCCCCAAAGCTACATATATTCATATAATGCTCATAGGTATAAAAACCATTTATCATCTTGATTCATATATGAGGCCCAATTCAAAAGTCATATCTTAAAATAACCTATATTTAGGTTGTAATTCATATCATGCTTTCACAAGGGTTTGAATGACCATAAAAATCCTGTTAAATCACTACCATAAGGTTTCAAAATCAAAGTGTAACAAGGAAAACATAGCTTATTGAAGAAAGATCACGATTTCATAAAAGTCCTAGCTTTACTTCTAACAATTTTGTGAAATTCTTGAGAATCAAAATACTTTAGGCATAACAGAGAAATGAATGCTCTAATTAAAGTCTTATATACCTGAGAGAATGAGACTTAGAAGAAAGAACTCGTTTTGAACTTTTGATGCCTTAGAACCTTATAGATTGAACTTGAAAAATCCTTCTATATATGATTTTCATGGAGATGAAGTGTGCAAAAGAAATCTTGGATTGAAACCCTTAGGATACTTGAAGAGAATCTTGAACTTGGAGCCTTTAATTTAAATCTTGCGAAATTGGAGATATCCCTTTCTTGGAATTCTTAGTTTTTGGAAGAAGGAAAATTAAGGATTTTGAGAGTTTCTATACGTATAGTGATGTTATTAGGTTATATGAACTTAGAAAAGTTAATTGAGGGTAAAAGTTTAAGAATACTGTTGCTCCCCAGTATACACGCAAGTGTACGTGGTCGCGCAAGTAATATAGATTCTTGAAGAAACGAGTTATCGTTCCCAAGGGACTTATGATTAATTTATATTTAACACTTAATTCTACAAATAAAAGTGAAAGTAACCTTTTCAAAGAGTTGATGATTGATTGTTAACTACTACTAATTATGAACTAAATGAAAGTAACTAATTGTGAATGACTTTAATATAATGTTTCAAACAAGTTTAAAGCAATTCCAAAGCTGCAGCATATACTGAATATCATGTATCATATTATTGGCATAGAACTAATTTCAGTTGTCAAGTTACTGATTTATAGGGTTAATTATATGAGTCGGGCTATACACCTCTCGTCGCCTACCCCAATTAGCTACCTAACTACATCGTTGAGCGGGGATAAATAGACTAATTGGTGAGCATTTATATTTCATCCTATTTTGTAACCAAGCGAGTTGTTCGTCCGGGCGTCACTCCTGACACAAATCACCTCGACTTAACGGGTCGATCAAGCTCTCTATATACTCTGGTCTATCTAACCTCTCCTCTCCCGATTTTAAGGTTAAACAATAGATTTATCTCTAGATGGCCAGTCAAGAAATACTAAAACAAGAATATAGAAGTAACTAAAATGACAACCAATAATTAATTCATAAAGCCTTTAATAATCAACAATCCATTCGTAGCTACAACCCCAGAACTAGGACGTTTAGCTACTCATGCTATTAGAAAACAAGAAAATACAATAGTTCATGCACTTTCCAGAAAATAGAAGAGTTAAAGGATTAAAATCTATTACAAACTTGAATTCTTGCCCTTGCACACTAAATCAAAAGTCGAACCCTTACTAATGAACCCTAGGGGTCTATTTATAATAATTAGAAAAACTAAGACCCAATCCTAAACCAACAAGGAGTCCTATTTAGTTGTATTTTCGCTGGAAAAGGCGGCATCATGGTGGGGCGCCGCGCCTAGCATCGCGCCTGAAGCTTGCCTCTGAAGTTCCTTCCTTGGCGCTCCGCACCTCTCAGAGAGCCTGCGAAAGGCCTCTGAATTTTAGGCCTTGGAGCGTCGCGCCTCTCAAAGCGCCTGAGAGGCCTCTCTAAAGTTTGGCCCTTGGCGCCTCGTGCCTAGCAGTGCGCCTGGCCCTGGGGCCTTCATCCTTTGGCTGCTTTTCATGCTCTTTTACGTCTCTTTTCTTCAAGTTGACTCCAATTCCCTTAAGAGTTCCTGAAACAACTAATCATGTGTGTAAGTGTACAATTATCACAAGTTATACAAAAAATTAAGCTAATGACTAGAGATCATCCTTCAATCTAATCGCCTTATGGGCAAATATTGACAACTTAGGCATATAAATATGCCTAAGATCACCACCCCACACTTAGAACTTTGTTTGTCCTCAAACAATCTCTAGACTATCAACTCACAACCCTTGGACTTATCAACCCACCTCAAAATCAACCAAACATTTTCAATCATGATCTTGTAGTTCACAATGGATGCAACAATTCACAAATTTACACCAAGTACAACACATGCTCAAAGAATGACCCTTTTTTTTTTGGGCTAATGCAAACTCATACAAACACATCAATTAGATAATCGTATACATGCCATGAATGCCCTCACTTGTTCTTATTTAGTAAAGCCTTTCACTCAAACAACTTGCAATATCAACAAGGCCTATTTTTCAAACAATAAACTCACCCTCACAAAAGAAGTTCTTATTTTTCTCAACATACCATAAGCTTGCCAATAGTGTATTATTACTTTCGCACATATTTCTCAAGGAATCAAGAGGACTTTCATTAGGTTGTAACGTCGGCTTAAGGTAAGGGAGGGAATGTTTAGGAATCATTTTAGTGACTACACCTCCCTAATGCACATGTCATTATTTTGCCAACAATTTTCTTTATAGCTCTTCTTTTCTCCTAGAACACACTTCATGACTATTTACCCTTTTTTGTTGCTCCATATTTGCCCTTTATTTCTTTTTCATCATATTTTGTTTTTCATGCCTTTGCACTAGCTACCCAAACTCTAGATTTTTAACATTTAAGTAAGGTACACATTATCCTTGATAGGATCAGGGCCAATGTTTCAAGCATAATTCTAAATTAGCCACCCTCAATTTTAGTCGAGGTGCACATTGTCGCTAAGGACCAAGGCAAAAATAGAATTTCCCTTCTTTTTTTCCACACAATGTAGCCATTCACCCTTAGCTATATCAACTAATATTTTCCAACCCTTCTTCTCAACATAGTGCATTAAGGATTTTTCATAGGATAAAAAAAAAAAAACTTGGTATCAAACAACGGGTTTCGGCTTATCATGTGGTTTATCAATAAACAAGGCTAAAGGCTCAATGGGGCTTCACTAGGGATGATTTCAATGGTAGGCATACAAGTAGAGTTAAGAATTGGCTATTTTAAAGAAGCGCCTCAATCACATTCCTTAAGTCATACAACCTACTAATTCAACACACACAAGGCAAGTTCTAGATATCAAGTTAAGAAAGAACCAAACAATTCTCACCACACATGGCATTATGACACATATAAGGATATATCAACCAACATGCTCCTACAACTTGCATTACAGTATCATTACACAATTAAGCCCATTTCCAATTTTTTTATTTTGAGTCAAAACTAAGAACACATGCTTGTTACAAGGTCAACAATCTATTGCATTCTTCCAAATATGACTACCCATGACGTTTGACTAACTTATTCGGACATAGCTTCAAAAGACCAAAGTTGGTTTCTCAATCCTACTCTTATATGTGACTAATTTTCCCTTAAGACAGTCGTCATCCATCCATCATTGGGAAATCTCACTCCTATGACGACTCTAAGACTCAATAAAGCAATAAACTAGTCCTAGTCGGTTCAAAGGGACAATCCTCAGTAAAAGTACCGAAAACAAACGCTGAGGAACCCAAAATAAAATAGATTTTAAAAATTTAAATAAAAACTACCACTAGACTCGATAAAGCAGTAAACAACTATATACAACAGAGACATATTACTCCACCCCACACCTTAAAAATTAGCACTGTCCTCAGTGCACAATTAAAGCAAAGTCTAGAGTTAGGAATACTCCCTCGGGCCTCTAGGCCTCGTCGTCACCGTGATCAAACACCATCAAGGCATTCTCACCCTCATCCTCCTCATCATTCATAGCCTCGTCAGCAGTAGCCTCATTTTTGACACCCAATTTTGACCGACCTTTAACCCTTTTTGGGAATGCTATTCGATTAAATACGTTTTTAAAATATAATTTGATTCTAAAATTTTAGTCGATTTTGTCTAAAAATTGTAATTTTAGTATGCATGCTTTATAAAAATTATTGTAAATACTATTAAAATATTTTTAAATTATTAGTAAAACTCAAAATAATTCAAATGTTTTAAAAATTTATGTAATTTTTAACTGTAATATTTTATAGTATTTTAATTGGATAGTATTTCTTTAAATTTCCTCAAAATCATTTAACTTTTAGCCTATTCTATTCTAATTCATTTCAATTCTAGCCACTTCAATAAAAATTCTCATCTCAATTTTAGCCTTTGTTGATTTCAATTTTAGCCTATTCCTATTCCAATTTCAAGACCCCATATTTTAGTCTCATCCGTCCATCTCTCTACCAACTTCAAGATCTAATCGTGAGCGTCCACCCAAACAAAATCAATGATCAGGATTAACCCAAGCCTAAACTTACTATTTCAGTCAAAAAGACCCTAATCCTTAGGAGATTCTTATTTCTCTTCCTCTTTCAATCAACCCCCGCTCTCTCTCTCAATTCCATCGGCGACGGCGACACTCCGGTGAGAACCAGAGAAGGGGTCGCTCTCATCTCCGCAGCCCCCTATTTATCCTCTTCCTCTCTCAATCAAGCGCCGCTGCCCCCTCCTCTCTCTCTCTTTCCCCTTGCTCCCTTCCGTCTCTTCTCTCCGGCGAGTCCCATCTCTGCCTCCCTCTCGTCTCTCCAATGAACGACAACAACAACAACATCGAGCTCCGGCGAGAGCTCCTCCACCGGCAGCAGCAGCAGCTAGCAGCCCCGGTGAATACAACGAACTCCACAAGTAGCAACGAGGGCGAGCTGCTGGACACCTCCTCTCCTCTTTTCTCCGACGAATGAAGCAGCAAATAGCAGCAGCTCCGATCAACAGTTGCGAGTGATATTCTTTTACTTATATTATATCGCTTTATATGTTATATTTGTGTGTCTCTTACTTTAGCAGGTTCGGACTTGGTTTCAAGTTTGAAGAGTCAGAAGAGTTATTGGACAAAATCTAATTTTATTCATAATATTTGTATTATTTACTATTTTGGGTTTTGTAATAATAACTCTAACTCTCTAGTACATATATATGAAATATATTTGGGGATCGTCTAAGGGGAGGGGGATTTACGTGCTACTTGTTACATTATCGCAACTTATTTGTTGTTAGAAAGCATGCCTATAGGAGTGTGATTTAATTTTTGATCAATCCTTGCTCTAACCCTAATTATAAAAAAAATAGAAATGATCTTGCCGGTATTTTTTATGTCTTTTAAATGTGGTCTAAATTGTAAGTATGTTCTATGTTGGTTGCTTGTTCTTAATGTTAATTAATTTTGTAGTAAAATAGTTTAAATCTTTATAACACCTTTAGCATAATATTAATGATCTGAATGTGTTTGTCTTTTACATTGTTATCTAGTGTCGTATTTAATAAAGT
>JAJOOS010006052.1:0-21424 GCA_029582725.1 Solanum chiquidenum | reverse complement strand
AACTCAATATAAAGTAACAATACACATGCAATATATGAAAAGCTTTATAAAATAGTGGAAAACAACTTAGTTCGTTAAAGAAAATGCAATAACACACTCAATTTTATCATATAATAAAGTAAAATAATTTCTGTGGGAGTTTCTCTAACCGATAATCATAAATTAAGAGCTATTGTGATGATACAACATTTTACCTTACGTTGCCAATGACCATCTTATACCTTGCCATCAGCATAGGACCTGAAATACTAAGTGGATCCACTAGTCTATTGTGAAAAGGGTTCATCTAAAAAGTATGACCCTTTTCTACCCATGGTGGCTACATGGTTTATGGGGGTTGTGAGTTGTCTGAACTATCCCCCATATTGGTGCTCAATGCTACTCCCAAAATATACTAGCTCTTTATGTTTTAAAAACATACTTCTTCTGTGATTTAAGATTAGTGCTAAAAAACTTAGCTCAAAGGTTATCTTGGAAATCTCAGTTTCCTCTCTTGATTTATTGTGAAAGTATTTTCTCTTTAACTGAAAGCTAGCCCAAAGGCTCTTTTGAAAAATCTCAGTTTTCCATTCTTATTTAAATGTGAAAACATTTTAAACTCTTTTGGGAATACATAGTCTCCATATACTTTTGAAGAAAAGAACTTTAACTTTACTCTTTATTGAACTCAAAACTTAAGTCTTAAAACAAAGTTAAAACATTTGTAAAAAACTTCTTAAAGTATGGTTCATGCCGAATTATGGAAACAAACGACTCAATGCAAGGTTTTCAATAACCATAGATAGAACTCAAATACTTGGAACTCAAGAACTTCAATGATACTACGCATTTCAAGAATGCTCAACTCAGAGTTCATGCGAAATTATGAGCATGAACTACTCAACTCAAAAACTCAACTTCTCATCTCTAGACTGTTCGACTTATAATATTCATGCGAAATTATGAACATGAAATATTCAACTCATTGACTCAAAGATACTTCTCAAAAGGGATTAGGAACTCAACACTTAAAGACTTAGAGCTTGAAGATGCCACTTCTCTGAAAGATGCTCAACTTACTAAATTCATGCAAAATTATGGGCATGAAACAACTCAACTCGATGATCTACATAACTATACGAAACTCATGTATACGACTCTTTTTATTCTCTGAATTAATTCCTCAAAATTTAGTTCAAATCGATAATTGATCTCAAGGATTCACAATTGAACTCAAAGGCTTTCTTGAACTCTACTTTTAACTCTCTCTTGAATGTGAATTATGAATTCAAGAGTTATGCTTCATGGTATGAAGGATCTTGTAATGGTAAACTAGACTCATGAATACATTCTCCTCACTCATACTCACTTGATCTAGTCTTGAAACAAATTATTAGAAATTATAGAAGACTCCTCAAAAGGACTTAAAGGACTTTCTTAGAATGTTCGAAATAATTCTCAAAAACTTAACTCTTAACTCTACCTTGAATGTGATTTATGAATTCAAGGTTGTGATTTGTGATAGGATAGGTCTCATGATGTTTAGGAAAGATTTTAGATAGCTAAACATGAGAAAAGACTGAAAACCAATATTTGACAGTGGGTCCGCGACGCGGAGAGGCTTTTAAAATTTGGTTTTAAAAACGTCTTTTGAGGCAGAACACTCCGTGTCAGCTCCGCGACGCGAAACAGAAATTCCCAAATCTGTGAACCTGCCCCGCGACGCGCAACCAACGTCAAATTTTAACCGATGAAACTTCTTCTTCGTTTTCTAACCCCAATTCACCTAAATTTGATTATTTTCTCAATCTCTCTTTAGATTTAGATACCCCGCACATGTACACTAGAATCCAACTCTAACCCCTCTATAAATCGACACATTAACTTCAAGAACTCCTCAATATCAGCCAATTCAAGAACGAAAGCAAATTCATGAATACATAACAAGAACATAAAAGCTTCAACTTTTATAACTAATTTAAAGTTGAAATTAATATGATTGGCATATGGGTGAACAAACCCAACACTATGGAAGCTTACATACCTGAAAGAATCATCTTCTTGCAGAACATGAAGGAAAACCTTTGAAAGATGAACTCTAGCCTTAGCGTTTATTGAATTTCTTGAGCGTAGAATCTTTAGAGTGGATGAGAGGGTTTTGATTTGTGAAAACTGATTTTCTATTTGTTTAGGGCAATTTAGATGACTTCCTAAGGGTTTTTAGGACTAAAATATCCCAAAAGAAATAATTAAAACGAGTTGGGAGTCGGAAAGATCTTTCACCAGGCAGTGAGGTCCGTGTTGGCTCCGCGTCGCGAAGTTATCCGGGAGTTGCTTCCAGATTTGTACGTCGTTAGTAAATCAGTCATAACTTTTTACTCAGAGCTCAGAATTTAGTAAACTCGGTGGCATTGAAAAGAGGACTGGAAGGGCTTTAATTTTCTATCTTGTAGCTCACCTAACTCATCTAGTGACCTTAGCACTCAAGAAATTTTAAATTCCTTGAAAAATCTCACTCACTACGAAGAACGGTTCGAGTCTCAGTTCGAAAAAATTTCAGGGGTGTTACATTGCTATGGTAAAATTTCGTAACTAATTACTATTTTTTGCCACGAATTTTAATTTACCGTAGTAATAATAACATTTTAGCCACAATAACTTATTTGAAGAAATATTTGTAGCAAAACAAATAATTTAGCTTTAAGTTATAAAATATTGTGGCAATAGTTAAACAAAATAGATTTTCTTCTATAATAAAAATTCATAGTTGATAAAAAAAAATTGCCACAAGTTTGAATTTATCATAGTAATAATAACCTTTCTGCCACAATAACTTATTTGAAGAAAAAATTGTAGCTAAATGTTTTTTTTCAAGTTATAAAAGTTGTGGCATATTACAAATATTATCATAGATTTTTTGCTATAATACAATTTTATTGTTAATTATATATATTTTTCACGATCATGTTGAAACTTGTTGAAGCAATAGTAATCTTTTATACATAGGAAGTAATTTAAAATAAAATATAATAACTTAATAAATCTTATGTTTCGAGTAGCAACAAATTGTTGCAATAATTAACTTAATAGTTAAAATTATTTGTCATGAAAAATTGATACAACTATGTGAGTACAATTGTGGTGATACGTTTTATCTAATACAAGGTGAAACGTAAGCCTTGAGGTGCTTCATCTTATGTTGAGAATTCATTTTATACGACTCAGACCTCTTCTATCGAACATTGCATTTTATCGAGCTAGCTTAATTAGAGATGTCAATCTTTCTATCAATTCAATTTTACAAGATACTAATTTGGAAGTTTTAAGTATAATTTAAATAAATAGAAGTTATAAAAAATAGAATTTATGTCTAATTAATTTGATGTAATTGTACTTTTTTTATACAAAAAAAATATGTATAATCAATTTATAAATCATTAAATAATACCATATTTATTCAAATATGCAATATGAATTATTCTTGAATATAGATAGATAAATCAATTGTTTATTGAATATAATTAATACACATAGGAAGTGATATTGATATTCAATTTTTTAAAATTTTTTTTTATTGGCATTTTTTTTTATTTCTTCTTTTAATGTTAACTTCCTAATCTATATATTTTTTGTATTTTCAATTAAAACTACAAAACTACAATACAAAATTCACATCGCTATATAAATTCAAATTGAAATAACCAGACAAGTTGTCTATTTTTTCCCTATAATATTTTGAATTCATATAATTTTTATATTGTAATTCAAACTAAATAGTAATTCAATATTAAGAGTGGTTATAAATTTAACTAAACACTATTCCCTCTGTTTCATATTAGTTCTCTATTTTTTCTTGACACGATGCTAAGTAATCCAAAATAAAAAGGATATTTTTTACTACTTTACCCCATAATATTTTTTATCTGGAACTTCATAAACATGTGTACACTTTAAAAAAGAATTAATTGTAAGAGAAATTGAAAAAATTGTAATTGATTTCCATCTTTATTTCATAAATTGACAATTAATTTGAGATAACTATGAGTAGATGGTCTCTTTACCTTCACGAGATAGTGGTAACGTTTAGGTACACTCTATCCTTCTTAGACCCCACTTACGAGATTTCACTACGTATGTTATTATTATTGTTATTGGAAAATTAATATAAGACATAAGAAGTATAAGTTAAAAAGTTATTTTGAAAAGGAGAATAGATAACAAAACTAATAAATGACCAAATATTATATATATTAGAATAATATTTATTCATATAAATAATTGACCTTTTCCATTAACTTAAAGTAAAGTATATATTTATTTTATTACTGTTAATATTATTAATTATTGTTATTTTCATGAGATAATTTTCTTTGTTACTATCTATAACAATTGTTAAATTAATATAACAATTGTTGTATTTGTTATATATATAAAAAAAATTGTATTTGTTAATTTTAAAAGAAGCAAAAATAATAACTATAAAAGCAAAGCATTAATCTTCATCAAATTTAACTCTCCAGCCATCTCCCCCCTTCCCCATTTAGATCCAAAAACTATTACCCCAAAAATTAAAAAATACAAAAGATCAAAAGTTTCCCCCAAAATAAGTTCCCCCCAAAATATTAAAACTCATTTAATAAAAACCTGGATATCCTTTCCGCTCTTTCCATATCCTTCTTGTCCCCCCCACCCCCACCCCGCACCCTTTTTATCCCATGTTTTTGTTCAATTTTTTTGTTTCTAATGTTTTGTTATATTTTCTTTTGCAGGTTTTACATAACATTCTTCAAGCAGATAAGATAAGTTTTCACAATATGAGGTTTTTGTTTTACTCCGTCGTATGCTCTAAATTTTCTATTATGTATATGTTCAAGAAAAGATTGAACCACAAATAATTAATCATACATAATTATAATCTATATTTTTACAAGAGAATATTGTCCTAGCTTGAGTCGATGGGCATTACAATGGATTGTATATGTTTATTAGTGTAAAAGAAATTTTCTGATTAGATATGAGTTTTATAATTGATACTAGAATTTAAGATCTATATCTACAGGTTTTAAGAAGTTTAAAAGTTACAGGTTTGCATACTCCTTTGTTTACTTTGTATTTTTTTATTTGCTAAACATTTTTGTAGAAAAAAATGATCATAGACAAATATATGTTTTCCTTGAAATTTTAAATCATTATGTTCTTGGTGCTAAAATATAAATAAGAGCATATAAATGACAAATTGGGACCGATGTTGATCAAGCTAAGGTGCAATTGAAGATTGTGGAAGGAGAGATAGGGGAAGACTATGTTGCTTTGGACTCAAACAAGATGATGTCTTACATGAATTGTATATTATGACTATTCTCAAAATTGTGTAATGCAAGTTGAGAATTATTTTGGAATCTCAAAAATGTATTTGTGGTTACATTATGTAATTTTTTACAAAGATTGTGGAAATTCCTTTCAAATATGTAGTAATAAAATTGTTATTTTTAGCTACATTATAAAAATTCTTGTGATTAATAATGTTTATGTAAGTATTCTTCAATTTGTAGCATCGAATTTTTGTAATTATGACTAAATCTATATGAAATTATAAAAAATAAGGCGATACATTTTTACTTTTCATAGCAAAATTAAAAATATTAGCTATAATTTATGTATGTCATGGCAAAAAGTTTGAAATCTTAGCTTTGTGAAAAAATATTTGTGGCAAATGCTTTAATTTTATAGCTATAATTTTTCTAAATTTGTAGCTAAGTACAAGTATCATTGCCACAAGATTAAAAATATAAAATAGCCACAAATTTTAAATTTTCGTAGCAAATAAATCAAGTCATTTTCTACAATAGAATATATTGTGTCTACAATATAAAACTTGCTATAGATTTAATTTATTGTGGTAAAAGAGTAAAAATATTTGCTACAAATATATATTTTGTAGCAAGAATTTTGTACTATATAGCTACAACAATTTTTTTAAGTAGCTATAAGTATTAGTCCTTCGCCACAAACCATGTAAAGTCTGTAGCTAACTTTTAGCCACCCTACATTTTGTCACGAATGCTACAAAAAAATATTTTATGGCTAAAGCGTTTAGCCACGAAAAATTTCATATTTAGCTACAATGTGTTTTGTAGCTTTAAATGCATTTTCTTGTAGTGTCTGATAGGGAAGTTCTATCATTTTTCTTGTACTAGGATTGAAAATTCTAACAGGCTCCTTATCGTACTTTCAATTACAGTATGAACCATTAACACACGGTCCATTAAAGTATTGATCGTGACAATCAGAATTTCATCTAGATGTATTTCCATCTTCGTTTAGATCTACAGCATATAGATTTTCAGTTTTCCCCATAAGGAATTTTGTTCCACCTTCGCGAGTCATAGAGCATAGGTGATGCACATGAGTGAAATTTGAATTCAACACAAGGGCATAAAATTTTTTGGAAACACACCTAAACCGCATCAATGGTATAACAGGAAGCCATATGAATATTTCAATAATTAATTCTACTTGGGGAAGTCTACGGATTCCTCTCATAGGTATCATCTTTGTATCCTATGTAAAAAGAGGTTGAAGACTGACTGAGTCAATTAAAAGTTTTTGCAAGCTTTTATAAGTGGTAGAAATTTTCTTATTAAATGTGATCTTATTTGCCTTTATCATCTACTTACTTTAAACATTTGCATGGGATTAAATTTATATTAAGTTGGTTGATCCAAAATAACTTCATATTTTTTACTTTGACTTAATAGGAAATTTAATAAAGTAAATAAGTTTTTAAAATCATATATATGATCATAAATTAAAGATATTTATCAAAATACGATCTTAATTAACATGCCAAGTGAAAAGTCAAAATTAAAAAAATCACTAGCCAAAAAAAAAAAAAAAAAGACACTCTTTATGAAGCAAACTAAACATGCCAAGTAAAAAGTCAAAAAAAAGATCACTTGCCAAAAAAGAAAAGGATATTTTTTATGAAACATACTAAAAAGGATTATAGGATAAACTAATTAAAATAAAATAAAAAATAATTAAAGTTCATATATTCAAAAACTATACAAATTAATTCTTTAACTGTAAGGGCAAAGGAGTAAATTTTCTTCTCATTTCAAACACTATAGACAAGTAATGTTATAGTTGATTTAATTTCCGAAATTGTCATTTATATTTTATAAATCGTTTATTAAAATAATTTTTTTTATTTTTTAAGACTATAAAATCACTCAATTATTAGTTTTTTCCTCAAAATATAATAAACAACAAAAGTTTTCTTCTCTTCTAATTCACATGCCATGTCACATTAAACACTATATTCAATTCAAATTTAAAATTCTTATTTGAAAAGGGAAAAAAATATAAAATATTATCTTCATAGAAGAATATTTCTATGATTTTTATTTAATTTGATAACACATACATTGACATACATAAAGCCTAATATCAAAGAAAGAAAAATAAGATTTAATTCATTTGGAGCAACTCGAAAAAACAAAAAGCATAAACATTCTTTTTAACTTTATAGAATTATATAACACGCAAATCAATCTTTTTTAAAAGTCAAAATTTTGTGACAAGTAATGTAATTTGTTTAGCATAAATAGGGGCTTTCTACATAAATATTAAGTCTTAACTTAGGTTTTAATATATCTTCTACCGCAGAGGAAAGCGAATGATATAACTCTTTCATTATTCTTTTCTAAAATTTTCTTAAATTCATAAAAATATTCATAATAATTTAACAATGTTAGTTTATCCTTCACTTTTATTAAACTGTAGTCAAATATATTATCATATTAATCATTATCCAATTCAATAATTCAATACAAATAATAATTTCTTCAAGTAATTCAACATGTAGATAAATCCTTGAATTGAGAAATTTTTTCTACTATGACGTGTAAAAAATAAATGGTGCTTTTGATTTATTTTTTCTCCATAATACATTGCTATGCTTGAAGTGAACATCCAACTTCATATTGGCCGACTTGAATTTTTAACTATCATCAAAATTCTATATTTTTTTTTCTAGCGATTCATAATCCCATGAATAATAATATATAGGGTTACTTGAGTGAGGAAATTTTTTTCCGTTGTATTTTTTTTTTATATTGGGATTGAAAATCCTAATAAACTCCTAATATTCGAGTAATATTTTTTTCCATTTGGAGACTCTTGAGTCTTGACTCTCATATTTCAAACATTACATTAGAATTCAAGAGATTTTTCTTAATTGAGCAGTAAATATTAGACTATAGTAATGTTATAATCATGTCAATAATTTTGTCTTAGTTTGCCTTTGCTTTCATTTAGAATCTACATTGTTACTCTTTGTAGTGTCAAAGAAAGAAATTTCATTAAAAAAAAACCTGCCCTTTCATTTATATAATTAATTTTTTTTAATGGAAACGACGATTTAATTTAAACTATATCGATAAACATAGCTTTACCATTGCTTCTCTCTCCCACCATTTATAACAAACAAATGAGGAGGGGAAAATATCCCCTCAAATCAATATATGCTATCAACTTTAGGTGTCATTTGGTTAGTGAACAAGTTATATTAACTTAGACTATATCAATTAAGTGGATATGATAATATTATTAAATTGGTGGAAATATTGATTGTGATTATTATTTCTTATTTTTCATGTATTCAAACCAAACAAATTTCATGATTGCATAATTTGAACATGACATTTTCAGACTTTTTGAAAATTTGGAGCTACAACTTGGTTAATTAAGTCTTATGGAAGAATTTTAGATGGTGCTTTCAAATCAAATCTTCAAATTAAGTTGATTAATAGGAAGAATTTTATAAAGTATTATTTTTTAATTGATTTTTCAAATTAATAAAAAAATCAATTATTATTAAAGTCAATGGAGCTGGCCTTTTATAGGAGATTGACGAAAATCAATGGCGAAAATAAAGGAAGTGTTACTTTCCAATTTGAAAAATAAATAAATTAAATAGGCCAAACAACAAAATAAGAAATTCAATGTTAAATTTTTCACGAAAACGCAGAAATAAAAAAAAAACATCAACCAACTTTAATAACACTTAATTGAGAGACGAACCATATTTCTACATGTATATATTTTTTTAAGCCTATGTAGTGAGTTGCGTAGGTGGAAAATTATGAGAATGAATGAGATTAGATATGATTGAAATCATACCACCTAAAAGGAGATTATTGATACGTATTATCGATGAAGGTAAGATATAGACAATAACTTTGTCTTAACTGATAATTAAATATTATAATTATGAGAATGCACATCTAGACATTTCAATTTTTTTTCATTGAATTTCGACACACTTGTACTGACGGGACATATACATTTTGAATGTATTTCTCTATTTGAATGATTATATTGTTAATTAAAGTATTTGACTAATATAATATTGCAAATGAATTAAGATGTATATATCTGATACAAATAAGTATTTACGAGAAAAATTAATATAATATTAATGGAAAGAAGATGTTAGGTTAAAAGTCGGTTGCCTACTATTATTTCACGAACGTCACGAAACAATTTCCACTTTTGTTCTTTTCTAAATTTTTGACTTTTCTGACCAATCACAAAATAGACAAAAATAAAATAAAATTAGAAAAAAAATTCCCTTTTGATAATTTTTATTTATTTTTCTTAATCACAATCCACAAGGTCAACAGGATTTTTTTGGTACACAAAGTATTCCATATTTATTTAAGATTCAAAAAAAAGAAAGCCATACCCCAAGGTGCAATCTCACCCCATGCAGGGGCATAGGCACATGTATGTGAGGGCGTCCAATTGGACACTCTTTGTCGAAAAAAATTATTGCATATACAAATAAAATGATATACAAAGTGATTAAATAACATATTTTAGATATCCTTAACATAATATGTTGTTATAACATAGTGGTTTAAAATGTCTTTAATGTGTGTTTAGACATCTTTAATGAGTATTTACAAACTAATTTTATTTTTTTTACTAAGCTTATAAGTTGGTAAAAATCAATTTGTGCGCATTTTATTTATTTATGTATTTGGCAAATAAATCAAGTGCTTATAAATCTAAATCTACTTAAAAGATATAGAGTACTGAGTAGTGTCCTTTTGGATTAATTGATTAAAAATAAATAATAAACTAATTTGATCAGTTTATAAATTTATATAAATACACTCTATTTATAATTTTAACAGCCGCTACGTCTAAATCCCAAATTATTAAATTGAAATTTACTATATAAATTTTTACTGTCTATGTCACTTCATTAGATTTATCCCAAATAATATTTTTTTGTTGACATAAAATCTTTGACAAGATCTAAAAGACTCATTACAAACATGACTAAAATTTAATCAGAAAGTATTTGGTATCATCTATATAAATAAATATTTTTCTTCCATTATGTTATGTTTGAAATTTTTTATGGTATAGTACTCTCCATATATTGAGTCAAATCGAATCTAATAATTTTTATCGTGAATTTTAGACGAAGGTACATATTAAAAAGTTTAATCATTATAGGAACAATGTTGTTTTCAATGGTTAAGATGTTATTTTCACCGGTCAAAAGAGTTTATCGTTCAAATTTTGATTAAAATGAAATGGTTTCAGACTCTTCAGATATGTTGATAGATTATATGTGTGTCGTCAAATTCTTCAAAAATAGTGTGTTTCTCTTGTTTGGAGAATCCGACACAAATATGACAACATTTTTAAAGAGTCTGAACAACATAATTTAATTATATGAGAAAATTAAGTACTTTAAAGAATAATCTACTAGGCTTCAACTACTCATGAATTTATTGTTACTGTTTGAACTTGAAATTATCCTCAAATTCAACAACCACCAAAGCTACTAATAACAACACAATATAATAATTAAAAAAAAATAAAGTTTGATTAACCTATATCTGTATAATTGAACTAATTTGGGTTTGGTAGAAAGTAGCTTAATCATGGACTGTTATATTAATTTATTGACAATTCTAGAGAAAAAGTTCATAAGTTAGCTCTAAGAAAATGACATTTGGGAAAGAAAAAGAATAAAATAACTAATAAGAGAAAAGAATTTCAAAGGAGTTGAGTGGGGTAATTAGTATAGTTTTTTGAAGTGGAGATTAAACTTAATCAGTTACCTAATTTTGAAAGGGAAATGAAAAGTAGATGAATAATTTCACTAAGTTCCAAGGAAATCAATGTACTACCTTAGTCTCAATTATTTGTTAGATTTTGATTTTTGAGAGTGAGACTACGTTAACTTTTATCAATTTTTTAAAATATATTTTTTTATCATATTGATATGAAAAAATATTTTGCGTATAACTTTTAAATATTTACATTTAAGACAAAATGAGTATAATCTAAATGTGATTGTTTTATGTTCCAATATTGGAAAACGACCTTCTTTTCCATTAATTTAGGGTTGTTGAATGAGCGGTGTAAGTTGAATCTACGTAGGTTAAAATGAATTCATTTAATGAATTAGTGGATCATTAACTATCCAAAAGTTACTTAGCTTGAAACCAATCAGTTGAATCAAAATGGGCGGATAGTTAATAAAATAGTGAAAAATAGTGGATTACGTTGATTATACACTTAGACAGAAATAGATTAAATTAATAAATAAATGAATTATTAACTCATTCAAGTTCGAGCAGGTTAGGTGAATTGACTCGTTTGAATGTTTTACTATAAGGTTTTCAACTCTTTGTTTCTTCTTCTTCTTCTAGGGTTTTCAAGATCTTCAATACTAAAAATTTATGATAACAATTACGTTTTAACCTCAAATAAATTAACATCGACTTCGACTATATATTATATTATCATTCATATCGCTCCATTTATGTTTGCCATTCCTAAACTATATAAACAAGATTTTATTGAAAAACTATAGTTTTAGATTTGAATATTGTCCCCTCCATAATGGATAAACAACTCAAACATCGCCATCAAACATTTAATTCTTCAAATTATTAACATATATTATATTATGTATTATATATAGTGGAGCCCAATAATGCATCTCATATTTTGCTTTGCTTTCAAGAAAACAATTTGTGTCTTACATCTGTTTGATTGAAAATTTCTTTGTCATCCTACTTTGGAAAATTAAAAAATAATAATTAGAAAAACATTAATCTAGAAATTAAAATAGTACAAAGAATGCTTGAGGCGCAGGAACAAATTAAATACTAGCGGGTTGGGTCATTATAGAAAAAAAAATATTCCGATATTTTTAGTAGGCAAAATTAATCAATACACTTATTGATGATGAGAGATAACAAATATTTATTATCGATAAATAGTTAAAATGCGCAAAATTAAACTGACCCTGAAAAAACATCTCATTGTCGTCATGTTATATGGAGAATTTTTTCACCTCATGGATCTTAATTTACTAGTCAAAAATCTAGTAGGAAGCTAAAAAAACGTAATTAAATTATTGAACATGGAAAATAGTTTGGGAGTATTTGCATGAGTTTCAATATGATAGTACATTTTACAATTTCCAAAAGTGGACTTATTCTAAATAGTCAGAAAATTTGGTCAGAATTTTGCCAAATTTTTTTAAAAGTGTATATATCTATTTTATTTTAAAATAAATTGATCTTTTTTTCCATTTTTTTTAATTAAAATATATTAAAATTAAAAAGATAAAAATGTTTAAAAAGGTAAAATATCATTCTGGCCAAATTTTCTGACCAAATTTTTTTTCCTTATGTTTATACTATATAGAATTCTTTTATGAGCATATTCCCAATTAATTAGCAATGACATGATATTTAGAAATTAATTAGATAAGACCTAAATTTTTCTGGCATTCTTGTGGAATGAATAATTCAATTATTGACGTTTCTTCATTAGCACTTAATTTAAGAAGTCATTTCAAACTAAGAAAAGTTGACAATTTAATCAAAATTGTCATTATCTTATCCCTTACCTAGTGCTTAACAGCCCCCAAAAAAAATTGTCCATCAATCTATTCAAATTATTGACATGGAGGAGCCCACAATTCATGTTTTTGCCTTGTTTTTTGGTGTAGAAATGTGTCCCCCAATCTCTTTAATTGTACATTTGTTTGCCTAGTTTAGGCAAGTTTTGGAAAAGTATTAAAGTGCTCTTTGCAATTCATCGATATCCGATATCTATATTGGAGTCTGACTAAATTCAAATTCGCATTGTGAATTTCCACATTAGGGTTAAAGCACCTCCGCATTTCGCACCGAGGAATATATCACTTCCTAAAAAAATCAACCATATATCTAGGGTTCGAATTTAAAATTAGAAATGAATGAATACTACTTACTATTCCACCACCACAATCCCAACCCACATAATTAGGAAAGTGTTAACTTCCATATACTAACATTTAATATAAAAAAATATTACAATATCATATTATTTAAAAGATAACAATAGATAAATAGTTATAACAAGTTGAACAAACTACATTGCAAACAAATCATATGATATGTTATAATATGTTAAATTACACCGTCAATTACTTGAATAGTAGTCAAGCAACTAAAGGAAATAAATATGACAATTATATAATGGTGATTGATAATCTTAATTATTATTTTTCTTGTTTTTCTCGCTATTTGACTTGATCTTCCAAAGCTGATCAACTAGTCAAAATTCCAGAAGGTGTTTATTTGAGGAAAAAATAGTTTTAATTATTAATTAATCCTATTAGATTATATACTCTTATTGTTCAATAGAAATTTCGTTGCAAAATATATTTACTTACATCGAATATTTACAAGCAATAACATAAAATTATTATGATTTAGGTAAAAAAAAATAATACCTAGTAATAGAACCAAACATGTAAAACTAATTATAATATTAAAAGAATTGATTTGTGAAACCCACAACCCGCCTCACCTCGCACAAGATTTCCAAAAAAAAAAATTCAAACCACCCCAACACTTGCCTGCAAAAGGACAGACATATCTCGCCTCGTCTGAGGTGAAACTTATCTAGTCCCGTCTTGTTGCCATCCCTACTTATGTTTAAAGATATCATTCAATGTTTTTCATGCGATTAATACAAGTCAAGAAAAATCTTGACTTTGAAAATAATATCATGACTTGTTATACACACTTATTTATTTATGTAACTTGATTGTGGAATTAATTTACATGTGTAACACTTGTGAATGTATCTAACTTTGGTCTTTGACTAAGTTTGAATGTATTGGACGTTAAATATAAGTTGATTAAGATATGTTGGACTTGTTGATTGAGTTTAAATTGAATTATAATTGAACAAAAGGAAGTGTATCAAAATATATATTTTTGCGAGAGAATGATCTACGAGTTTTTAATATAAAAATTTCCTGAATTAATTTATTGTAATCCTTAAAATACCTTTTGCTATATCAAAAGTTATAACTCCACTTATAAATGAGACAAAGTCATTTTTCAATCTAAAAAGTTGTAAAATAGTCGTTCATTGGTGAAATTTCAGAATATTATTATGAAGTTTTAATTATAAAATATATTTTTTCAATTTCAAAACTGAATACTGACTAATTGAATGTGAAGTGCAGTATAATTTGTTTCAAATATATAAAAGTGGATTCAACAAGTTTTGATGTCGATAATATTTGCTTATAGTTGAGGACATTTTAAGGATAATATCATTTTGATCTCTACATTATAGGTATATTTTGATTATTTTCTTGTGATATGTGATGAAGTACATTTAGTTTTTAACTCATTGAAATTAAATGTGTTTTTTTAACAATTTTGTTGTATTTAATTACTTTTAGAATTATATTATCGTTAAATATGAAGTAACAATACCAATTTAATAAAACAGATGAATAATTAAGGGATGAAATGATTAATAATTTTGATAAATTTGTGAATTATCCAGAACCAAAGAGATAAAAACGCACATTTTAATTAATTAGAGGTTAAATGTGTTTAGTTAAATATTGCACGAATCAAAATTAAAAGTTATCAATAATTGAAGGATTAAATGTATCCACACCTTTTCATACAAATAAATCAATTTCTTATTTTTAGTTTTAGCATTTCTATCCGACCACATGAAATTTATTCATAACATCAGTTCTAGTATTTAAATTTTTGGAAGACCCAATTTTTTGAAGACAATTTTTTAAAATTTGATCCTACTATATGGTCAAATATATATTTAGAGATAATTTTTCAAAATCTGATTATGGTCAAATATATTTTTACAGATAAAATTTTAAAATTTATGGTCAAACATGTATTTAAAGATAAATTTTAAAAATACGATTCAAAACTTATGGTCAAATATATATATTTAAAAATAATTTTTAAGAATCTAATTCAAAATCCATGGTCAATTATATATTTAAAGATAATCTTTAAAAATTTGATTCAAAATCTATGGTCAACTATATATTTAAAGATAATTTTTCAAACTCTAATTAAAAATTTATGGTCAAACATATATTTAAAGATAAAATTTTAAAATTTAATTCAAAATCTATAAATAAATTTTCCAAATCTAATTTAAAATCTATAATCAGTAAACACTAGCTTGAAAGTTGATTTCTTTTAAAATGCATAGAAGGTTAAATTGGGCCTCGATAGGGCCACTACAAAGCCAAGCCCAAATTTAAGCCTTAAACAATGGTCCAAATGCAATCACAAATTAAAATAAGAACTTAAAAAATCCAAGAATTTGCAAAATTCTTATTTTGTGAGAAAATGACCCCTTAAATTTGAAAATAGGTTCAAAATAGTCCCTTAAAAGAATGAATTTAACATTTTTGATTATTTTTTTACGTTGCTAAAAGTTAATACTTCAGTCTTCATAAAATATTTATCGAAGTCTATCTGTTAGATTTAACAAAAATAATGTTTAAAAAATGTAACTGTAAACACCAGGGAATTCTCGTCAAATTCTAAAACACACAACATAGTAAGCTGCACTAAATACTAAAAAGATATAGAAAAAATGACAAAAAATTATACCAAACTGTAGAAATAAATTAAAAATAACAAAAACTATACCTCTAAACGTGAGTTCCTCTAATTTCCCTTTTTCCATAGCTACCATCAAACCTAAACGATAGAATTTGATAAATATTTGACGATAGACTAAAAATATTAACTTTCGACAAACTTAGAAGATCAAACTTATTAAATGCATACTTAAAGGAACTATTTTGAACATGTCTCAAACAAAAGAGACCATTTTTGTCAATTTCTCCTTCTTTTGTTTTGTGGTCTCCTTGCTTCTCTCTCCCATCAGTCTTTTCAATGAGCTTACCTTTTCGCCATTGAAGTAAGGTAAGCACTTTTCTCTCTGGCTGAATCCCCCCACCCCCATCTTCTTTTTGGGGTTCTTGAAATGGGTTTTTCCTGTTTCTTTCTTTTGAATTGAGTTGTAGATTGTATAAAGATTGGATTTTTAATTTTGTTATTTGGTTTTTTTTTTTTGTAAAGAATGAATCTTTATTGGATTTTTGAACTTGGGTGTTGTTTGGTAGCAAGATTAGAGTGTTTATTTTGATGTATTGAATTTAGAGATGAATGAAGCTATATTATATGGCTTGTATTGTGTGTTTTGTTGGTACTCTGAATTGGTGTGTCTGCTTTTCATCTCTTTGTGGTAGTGATTGGGAAAAAAATGTAACTTGGTAGGTATCCCGTGGAATTAGTCGAGGTGTGAGCTAGCTTGTGTGATTAAGCTGGCCAATTTTGTATCTTGTATAGTTTTTTATCTGTAGCATGATTGGGATGGAGTTAACATTGAGAAATAGAATAGATTAGATTACTCAGAAGTATATTTAAAGAAGGTTAAGTGCCTAAGTTTTGTCTGTCTCCAAAGGGACGATTGAGTGATTGATACATAGGAGTAACAACCTAAATATCCCAAGCTTAAATCACAGCTAAGGCAATTAGTGTGAGCCCATTTGCTTCAACCTTGGTGGGCAGGTTATGAATTAGTTAAAGTGTGTGCAAGCTGATCCTATTGTGATAAAACAAAATACATAGTGAGTCCTTTTTTGTTCATAAGACCGTCATTATGTTGGATATCAGTGGATATGCTCATTAAGTGACTTATGAAGACACATGAAATGTGTGTGCATATATTGTATGCTATGATCGTGTGCTGGTTTGTTCCCATGTTCAAAAGAGAGAGTTAAAGAGATAGAGGAGGACCATGAGGGGGATTAACTAAGAAATGCTATTAATTTATAGTGCGTCGGGTTTCTCAAAAAAAAAAAGGGTGTGGGGTACATCAAATTCTCATGGTTGAGCAAATGAAAAGTTCCTTATTATGGTCGCTTGAGGTGGAATCAGCTTTTATAATTGGATGATAAGAAAAAATGATGTTTGCTTTTCTTACTTATCAAAATCGAAAGAGAAAAGGCTGATGTTTGTCAACTTACTAAGAATATGTCATCATGCAGCATAATACCTCGTAGACCTGAGATTTTATAGTTTCATTTATTTATTGTCAATATAGATAGGCCGTTTTTGTTTATCCTACAAATCCCTATGATTCATCAGCCTAGATAGTTGACATATACAACGTAAACACGGATCTTCCAATTTCCAATGGTTTTAAATGCTGCGTGAAAGTTTAGTTTGTGATTTGGCTAGTGAACAATCTTTGGTAAGAAAAAGTTGATATTCATCATGTTAGTCCCTCTAAATCCCCCTGCCCGTCCTGCCTATCTTTCTCCGATCTCACAGGCACACCACACGAGGTCCTTATTTTGGATCGTCACCAGGAGCATCGCTGACTCATGGAGACAAGGAGTGAAAATGAACCAGAAGTAGACATCAAGGCATCAGAAATAAAATATGTTAGCTATGGGGGTGAACATCATCTACCTCTTATCATGAACCTTGTTGACGAAGAGCTCAGCGAGCCCTACTCCATCTTCACTTACCGCTACTTTGTCTATCTTTGGCCACAACTGTCTTTTATGGTACTACTCCGACTCCTTTGTCATATTAGTTATGTTATATTTCATCAGGAGCATAACTCTTTCTTCATTACTGAGATATTTGCAGGCCTTCCATAAGGGGAAATGTATAGGGACGGTGGTCTGCAAGATGGGAGAGCATCGTGGTACGTTCAGAGGTTACATTGCGATGCTTGTGGTGCTTAAGCCTTACAGAGGCAAAGGAATCGGTCAGTCTCTTATCGCTCTTTGTTTGATAAATTGATAATGGCCTTTAATTCATATTGGTACACTATTTTATTTTATTTTGATGACAAGGGAAACCCGTAGCTGCTACCCTTTTGGTGCGCACAGGGTAAAACCTCCGCTCCTATGCAATAGCTCGCAAACCACTATTTTAGAACTATAGATGATGTCTATAGAGTGACACTCTCTTCATGTACCTGGATAAGCATATTGTTTTTCCCTGAGGGATTTCTTAATTCCGGGTCGCTGTAATGAAGCAGGTTGGTTTTGTGTTTGATTGAATCAACATTAATCAGATTTATATTTCGGTTGAAGTATCTTGTGTTGCTGAATGAGTCTGAGATTTCTCCCATGGTTCAAAACTAAAAGTACATTGTTTTTTTATAACCGTGGTGTACGCACCTCGACTAATTCCACAGGATAGTGCCACCTCCCACCACCAACAGGCTCTTATTTTTCTGATCCTTCATTTAGTTTTCTTTGAAAAGGGTATTTCTTGCTAAAAAGAACTTCCCACTCATAGTTATCACAATGACAATTGTATCTCTTTTCCCTTTTTTTGTTTCCTCTTTCCATCAAAATCTTCTCACCCCTTACCCCCCAAAGCACAAGAAACCTCCCTATTTTGTTGCTGTCTCCTCTGCTTGAGGTACACTCTTTGTATTCTCTTTTACACATTGAAGTCTAATTCAACAGCAAACAGCCTGACCCCATATTGAAAAAGTTTCTTACTGTGGAACTAGATGTGGTTGCGAGGTTATAAAGATTGAAAATGAGTTTGGTTGATTAGTTTGCCTTTGCTTGATGTGGTGTGGCTGTTGAAGGTCAGCGTACACTCTACCCACTCTACCCACTCTACCCACTCTACCCTTCCCAGACCCCACCTGTGGGATTTACACTTGGTACCTTGTTGTTGGTGGTGGCGTTATGGCTGCTGAATCTGAAAGAAAAGGGAAAAAGAAAGTATGTGCGTGCATGCCTATTGCCTAGCACTAAGTACAATATATGAAAGAGATAATAGAGGAAAATAAACAAAAAGAAGCTCCGGGTGGTAATTCTGGTTCAGCTGGTTTTCTGGTTATTTTCACTGATTAAGTGCTTTCTACTTTATGACTTTACATATGCATATTAACTTTTGATATTTTATCTTCCAGCTACAGAACTTGTCACGAGATCAATCAAGGTGATGATGGAATCTGGTTGTGAAGAGGTATGTCACAACATTCTGAAACATTCATATTAGCGACTATAAGACTGCCGATGTGAGAAACATAAATATAATGGCCACGGTATCAAAGATATTAACTGTCCATTTTGGTTGTACAAGCTCAAGTAGGCCATTCTTTGTGACTTGCTGCACGACATCAGAGTATGCACATTGGCCTGATAATTTAGTCCAATTTGCAGATCAAGCAGAAGTATGTGTTCAGTGCATTTCTGCTGTTCGAACTAAATCTGACCTCTTAAGATTTCCTATGCTTTTTCACACGGTGTTTTCTTCCAAACCACCCTCCACCTTCTTCCAGATATAAAATTTCTGTTTTCTTACAGGAACCATGAAGAACGATGTATCCAAAACGAAAACATCACAGATTTGGTTAATAAGGAATTTTGTTTGCTTAGGCTTGTCAGAAGTTTGAAATTAACACGGAACAAAAAGAGACGGATCAAAAAAATTCATTTGTGTTTAACGGTCATCATGCATTTATAACTCTAAGGTTCTTTACTTAGGCTTGCTGGAGGTGTAGAATAAGAAATGACTTAATAATGCTTGGGATCAAATCCCGCAGAGACAAAAAGACGCTAGGTGATTTCTTTCCTTCCACCTAAGTCATGGTGACAGAGCTATTTGATTCCTATGTTAGTGGGAGGCAGCAAGTACCCGGTGAGATAGTCAAGATACACACAGGTTGGCCTGAATACCATCATTATAATTAAAAAAGAAAGAAAACACAAATGATTTAATGATGAAAACCACCTCGATAAGATTAGATACTTCATGATTATCGATCTTGCCTGCTGTTTTCTACAAATCAAGAGCTGAAGTGTGCTTACTTGGTTTACGTAGCTTATTTTTTATTTTGGGGGTAGTTAAGTTTGTCATGTTTAAAAAGACATAGAATCGAATGGACAAAGCACCATAGCGTCATGATATACTATCTTGCCATGGCTTGTTTCCACTTAATTTGTTCCTCTGTTCTGTAGGTGACTTTGGAAGCAGAAGTTACGAATAAAGGAGCACTCGCTTTGTATGGTCGTCTTGGATTTATTAGAGCAAAGAGACTTTTTCGTTATTATTTGAATGGTGTTGATGCTTTCCGGCTCAAGCTATTGTTTCCTCGCGTAGAACCACAGCCCTTTAATTCCATGGTAGATGCTGGTGATGAGAGCCTTGAGTATAATGAGCACATACATTGTGGAGAAAATCCCCCTTGTTGCCAACACAACATGTAAACTGAATATTCTGATTAAACTGGTAACTTGTGCCTACATTGCTCAGACTCTTCAAAAATGTCGGCAGGTGTGTGTCGTGCACTCCAAAAGTAGTGCATTTGGGAGAATCCAACATGGGTACGACAATACTTTTGGAGAGTCCAAATGCCAAAGAGACCACATTAGACCGCCTTTTTCTCGTTATAATCCCAATTTTGGTAGAATTTTTTTGTGTTGTCAAGTTGTAGAAACTGAGATCTTGTTTGCTGGAAGGTATAGTCATCAATCACTTGATTATTGATGCATCTATGCTCTGAGAACTGTTTCAATTTTCATCCCCTAAATCGACAGGAAATTCGAGATACACATCGTGTTTATGAGACGTTTGATCATGTTCAAGCAGGGAATCGTAGTCGAGATAGAACAGTTATACTTAATGGCCTTCACTCGATGTTTATATTAAGTCAATAAATGCATGACATGCATTTTCTCCGTCCTTGTTCATAACAGAACAAGAACATACTTATTTGAAGTTGCTAGATGAGAATACGAATATTAAAAATGAAAAGAAATAGGCGAAATCGCCAAAACTAAACCATCAAGTGTTCGCGTTTTCTATTTGAATTATCATCAACACTTTTCCTACTAGACCTAGTGTTTGAATACAATCTTGGCACAAAGCGGTTGATAACTTAATTTGACCATAAAATTCCATCTACATGATATCTAACTCATTTAAATACTCACAATTGTATTTTCCATGGTTGAACTCTGGAAATAAAAATCATGACAATATTTTTCTGAAAAAATTACTCTTTTACCCTTTTTATTTCT
>JAJOOS010006049.1:0-18881 GCA_029582725.1 Solanum chiquidenum | reverse complement strand
TTATATATATATAAATTAACTACACAAAAATTGTGTCGTCATCCATATTTACAGTGTGATGCAATATAGATGGAGTACACTGGTAGGATCTTCTCATACTTCATAGATAATACTTGCATACCAGGACCCCTTTCAAAAATGATTATTAAGTGCAAGTGAAGAAGAATTCAGCTACAAGTTCACAAAGGCACTCTTGTCAAGTCAGAGCATTAGACTATTCAATCTATGAGAACTAAGTTTGTTGGATCAGTGACAATCGTCTTTCTTCCTTTTCCAGTGGTCTCGTTTCTCAAACATGAACCTTTTCTTTTCCAATTGAAACTAAGTAGAAATTATTAGTTTTAACCCCAACAGTTGTCTTTTTAGATTTAGAGAAGTCAATTCCTTGTTCAATCCTCCTCTGAGGGGCATTTCTATTTAAGCTTTAGAGAATCCAGTTCCAGTGGAAGACTAAGTAAGGTACAGTATAAGGTCCAATCAATCTCCTTCAACAGGCAATAGACGGCTCTGACCTGACCACAGTCAATCGGTCTATTGTTCTGGTTCTATATAGTCTAACCCTAACCTCACTTTCGACAACAATAATAGGTTCTATAACCGGATCACACACACTAAGAACACAACGGATTAGAATGGACAAGAGGTTCTGCTCATCAAAGTGTGAGACGCAAGGTCAGGAGATTTTAACTTCATTAAGCATGCAATGTATTTTCAAGGAACCATAACTCTGAGAAAGTGAATGGTGTTACCTAGCAGCATCCAGCAAATAGCTGGCTATATGTTTTCTTCTGTTGGAGGGAGTAACCCAAATGGCTCTAATGCCACATAACGCAGATACAACTTCCATCTCACACAAGACTACTCCACTGATGCTTTCATCTGACTCTTCATGACTTTTGGTTGAGTGATTTCTTCCTACCATTTCCCTCTGGTAACTCACTCCCGCAAATTGGAGTGTGGTTGAAGTCCGTCTCACTTCCTGCGCTCTGGTCTTGAGAGAATCTTATAAGCCTTCTTTATGGGCTCTGCTACAAGACATCCAGATATTCTTTGAGAAGATATAAACAGATACACCTGTTAACAAGACAAATATTTCAGAGTTTCATTCACAGAGCTAGTCAAACTCAGCCTGTCACATAACCACCACACAAAGGGAGAATTCTTCATAAAAATTAGCCAGCAAAATGAGAAAAACCACTCAATGTCATAGGATGATTACGAAGCCACATTGAACTCAAGTAACTTAATGCTCAACTTATAAAATAAAACGTAGCAGAGAATAGGAAGCTGGACAGTTGAGATTTGATATTGATTAGAGCAAAAATTTCAACAATGAGGTTTGCTTTCTATTACTATAAGTTTCATAAAATTGCAAGAGAACAAAACCTTGCATAGCTGATGATATATCTACCCATCTCCAAGTTCCATCTCCATCATCTTCACAACTTCATGTACCTGTCAATTACACACACTATCTAAGTCTATGAACTATGCTTAACGCAATTAACTAGGGAAATATCAATTTGTGAAAGTCAAAACATGGTTTTTCATGCATAACCAAATAGTATATATAAACCTTGTTTCTCTGAGGAGGAGGGTCATCGTCCAGCACCAGGATAATTCGTCCAATTTCAAGTGAAGAAATTTGAAGTTTTCTTTCATTCCGCCAACCCTGGACATTTTATCAAAGCATGGTAGAATAGAACTTTAATCTTTTGCTAACTTTATATCATCAAGCACAACAAAAAAAATTGAAATACCAGAATTTGTTGCAGAATTACCTTAAATAGAATACCATGCGTATAATTCTTATGAGACGTCTTATGGAACTTTTCATCCTCTTCATCACCTCTGGCATACTTGAAGCCACAGACAGTACAAATGTGTAATAAAAAATCAGATTGACCCAATTCCAAATAGAATTGCGCATACTTTCTCTTCTTATTCAAAACTTTCCCTGACTTCGTCACCCCCAGGTTTGGCACAATATTCTCCGAATCTATTTCCTTGGATGCTTCACCAGCTGACGCACCATTCTTTTAACTGGAAAATCAGCTTAGCATAAGCAAAGAACTTGAAGAGGAAAGAGAAAGGGTCATTAATGTTAGGTAGTAACAACTCTGGTGTATAATTTCCCTTCAAACACATGCTAGACAAATTTTTAAGCTAAATTTGTTCAAGAAAATTAAGAAATATTGTGTAAGGTGGAGGTGTTCAAATGAACTGAAGCTGGTAATGTCAAAATCTACATGTGTGGTGTTACTAGTTATGGTTTCAGTCACATCGTCCATACCTATGACCATATCGTCTCTACAAATGTTTATGATATTTTGGCGTATGAGCTAGGGGAAGATCCAGTGCCTCCCACCAATATATCAGCCACATGTTACTGACTCATGAACAGATTAAGGAAATGATAACTAAGATAATTAAAAATGGATGTGCTTATACGGTTGATTGCTGAAAAACAAGAAACAATTAATTGAAGAGAAATGTGGCAAAAAATATCATACCAAATTGAATTTTGAGGTCTTCGCTGGTATGTGACCAGAATTTCTGGTTGTACCCTCCCATAATCGAACTCAGCAATGCAACATTTGGATGGGTTTGTACTCTTGGGTGTAGGAGATGAAGACGAGGGCTTGAAAAAGTTGTTAATCTTCGATTGCATGCTTCAATTTCTTTGTTTTTTCGATATCCTCTCAACCTTTCTCACCGTTCACAGTTGTATATTGGCCATTCCTACAACAAAAACAAAACAAAGGAAGTGGAAGTCTAATTAGCCTTTAGATAGGTTGTTACCTTCAAAACGGGCCTAACTCAATTTTAAAAGATAGCTCAGCCCAAGTTCTTATAACCAAATCATCATTTCATTCACCAACCAATGTAGGACTCTAACACCCTCTTCACGCCCAAGCACAACGGGAGAGTGGATGGGGAGCCCAAAAAGGATGTGTCTGACTCTCGTATCATGTAAAGAAATGGATAATTGAGCCTAATTCAACCCCAAAAGATAGCTGTTAAGTCTATATAAGCACACCACCGGTTTATTCCCCAATTACAATCAATGTGTAACTATTAAGATACTTTAATAAGCTCATTCACATACGTCAATTAAGCAAACAAAAAAAAATCCAGAAATCAAGAGCTGCCTAACATAGGAGATTAGAAAAGTAAGAGTTCGGAGAGTTGTCTGACAACCTTCCCAGTTCCCGCTTCGGTTCCAAGAGAAAGGAAGGGGATGATCCGATAGTGCGTGCTGGAATCAGCCTGTCTGAGTATGTAAACTATGTGGTTGATACGATAACAAATAAGCCTTCTACATCAGTCAATTCTTCTTCCATGCACTTCGCCTGTCGTAACAACAACAAAAGTCCATACCGGAATTTCATTACCTTATTCCTTAAACCCTGAACTATTTAAGCAGTAAATTAAATAGAAGAACCAGAATAACACGGGAATACGGAATTCTGCAGCACACGTGAGTGAAAATAAATAAAAGAAAAAAAAACTCACCGATTTCAAGAGTATTTCTCAGAGTCAGAATCAGAAGAAAACGAGAAGAACCTTAGCAGCACTCTTCGCTTCTTTTCAATATTTTTCTTTGGTTAATTTGGCGGGTTTTGAAATTTGGCGCCTGGTTAATTTGGGGTAAAAATTGGCTTGGGCTTTTTTTATTGGATTGTGGATGAGGATTGTTTTGTTTTATTTTATTTTATTTTTCTAAAATGTGTAATTTTGGCAGAAAAATTTATTAATGTGTATTTGTTGAGAATCTAAAAAATACATTTTTGAAATGTAATTATTTACTACTCAGGAAAGTAAAATATGTAATTCGTTGTTAATATCTTTTAAGAGTTTGTAATTAATTATTTGAAAAAATCTTTTATCTCATATAACTTTTAACATTATCACATCATACATATAAAAACCACACTAGATCTTTTTGTTTATCTCACGAGATAACACGTTAGTTAGATAGTTAAGCATTGTCTTATTGATCTTTTCATATTAATAGTCGTGATATTACTTTAGTGGATTTTTGTTATTTGATCTATGTTATTATTATTTTGTTTCTTATATTTCGAATACCATATCATTTTGTTACTGTTATTGTTACTCTATAAAAATATTTTGACATTCTTGTTTAGTATTTTCTCGTGACTTTTTCATTCTTGTTTCGAAACACTTCTATTTGAACCCATGATTTATTGAATATAACTTTTTTTGTCTTTCAAGGACGTGAAAGGCCTGGTATATTCTATATTCTAGCCTTCTCATACCTACTTATGAAATTAATGTGGGTTTGTTGTTGTTGGTGGTGGTGTTAAGTTTATTTAAAGAAAAATTGTATGAAATAACAAACTATTAATTCAAATTAAATGTTATAGCCATAGTTTATTTTAATTGTAATTCGCAGCAAACATCTCCTTTTTTTGCCATTTGATTCGGTATACAATTAGTCATTTTATACATTTCGGTATAAAATGTGTTTGTGTTTGTATAAAGCGAGAGAAAAGTGTATATACAAATACAAATATATATATTTTCGTCCTATACACTTGTAATTATACAAATATAGATCTTATTATACAAATTACCATGTATAAATGAATTTATACAAAACTGAACAATTTGTATAAAATTGAATGTTTGTAGCGAATTATACAAATCAAAAGTTTCATAGCAAACATAAAATTTGTTATGAAGCACGATTATGCAAACTATAGTTATAACATACAAATATAATTTTTATGTTTGTTATTTGTGAAAGTTGTTTTTTATTTAATTCTTTTTAAATTTTCTTATCCTTCATTAATTCAACATTGGGATTCCAAATGTCAGAAAGAAAATAAAATCACATGGAAAAAGAAACCGATAGCATACAAATAGAATTAAAAGCAGCCGTAGGATAGCAAAAAAACGTTGAAATTAATTTCTTCCGCCATAAACAATGAACAAACTAACTTGTAAAATTCATTAACCAACACAAGTCACTTACCATTCTTAGCTTGAATCTCGCGTTTCTCTCTATCAGTCCACACCTTTCAATATTAATATATATATATATATATATTATATACATTTTACGATTCATCATTTACTCCGAATTTGACTACAAATTCTTCTTAATTTGTTCTTGGTGCTGCATTTTCAGTTATTAGTATTTGAAAGAATCAAACAATTTTTTAATTTTTTTTGCTCGCAAAATCCAGGTTTCTGTTAGGATAATGCGAGCAAAATTTTGAAGAAATTTAATGGCTGCTGTTAAGCGAGTGGTTCCATTAGGTGTTAATTACGGTATTAGTTTGTCCAAATTGGGAGGGATTAACAATGCAGCCATTAATGTTCATGCAGCTTCATTGCTTGTAAATAGGTCTCAATGCATAGCCGATGGCTATAATTTCAAATTTTACAGTTTGTATTCGTCGAAATCTTCTGCTCATTACAAGTTTGATTATAGGCAGATGTCTCAAATGGTTAAGCTGGATAGCAAACGTGCCTTTCTCGTTGATACATTAGCTATGGTAATTTTTCCATTTTGTTTCTCCATTGCTCTGTTTCCTTTTATTTAATTGCGATGTTCATTTTTTCAATAAAATTGTTCGGTTATAGTATATTCTACTTACCACTTGAAAAAAAAATTGTTCATGCAACTTGTTTTGAGGCATGATACAGTCAAACCTCTTTATAACAACATCATTTGTCCCAATGTTTGTTGATTGCTATAGCAAAGTACTGTTATAGAGAACATATAATGTAACATTAGTACGTAACATGACATGAAAGATTGGTTAAACAGAAAACCTGGTTGTTATAGTGAAATGTTGTTTAAGAGGATGGATGACATTTATAGAGAAGACTAACTGTAATTTACAATCTTAGGCACTGCTATGGTTTGTTTAATATTGGTTTGAGATGAGTTTAAATGGAACGACATTCTAATGAGGATTTCACCTCAACTTGTTTGGAATTGATGCAAGTTGTTGTCATTATAATTAAGAAGTTGGTGTGTTGACAGGTTCGTAGATTAGAAGCACAAGGTATACCTTCAAAGCAGGCAGAGGCAATAACATCTGCGATCACTGAGGTTTTAAACGACAGCTTGGAAAATATTGCTAATTCTTTTGTTTCACTAGCTGAAATGCAGAAAGTAAGAGATTCTCAGATAATTTATTTATTTTTGGTTTTATAACAATGTGCCATCGTTGTACCAATATGAAAATGTTCTTTTATGTGTTTGTCTCTGTAGTCTGATTTGGTTCAAGAAGCCAATCTTTCCAAGTTCAAATCCCTACTACAAAATTCTCAGGTAAATATATTTCAAGTATCAAATGTACACCTTTTGATTCTCTTCTTGGCCTATTTTGCACCAGTAGTCTACCTTTGTCTGATCTGGTTCTGAAATTGTAATGCGTGGAAATGTATGATTTTGAATCATGTTTGGAGCCAAATAGTTCATTGTTGAGTTTGTGAAAAGATGCAATCCTAACGTGGAAGTTATAAATGGTTCTATCTTCTTCCCCTCTCATCAGGCTATAATTAGAGATTCTAAGGTATGCTTTGAGTTGGATCTGCATGGATATTTGGCACTTATTCCTATTTGCTACATCAATTAAACATTGTAGGAACTACTAATCGATGCATTAAGTTTCTTAGTCCAGTTATTGATTCATAAAATTTCTTCACATTTACAGTTGGAATTTTTCTAAGCTGAGTGAACTGTCTAGACTTACATCACAAACTTTTTGCAATGTTCTTTCAGTTGCAGCGGAAGAGGGATTCTTCCAATTCTGAATTTATTGTTTAAAATGATTGCAAATATCCAGTCGAAATTCAATTAACTTGGATCCTCTTATTACCTTAAGTCCTTTACTTTGTTTTGTTTAAGGACTGGCCATATTGATCAAAATCCTGTCAGAAAGAGCTTTCGCTAGAAGTTCACTCAACTCATTTTTAGATGGCTAGGCACAATCCTTCAAATATTTTCTCACAGTTTTTCTAGATGGCTCCTAATAGTTCCTATTGTTTTTCCATAAACATACTCCAGTAGTTGAGGATTGTAGTTTGATACCCCGTTTTCCAAGTCATTTTCTTGAAATTTAGACTTTAAACTGTATGCTCAAAAGACTAAGGTGTAGTTGTTGTTGTATGTTCAATAGACTGTCTCTGTAGTTCCAGATACACATTCCTTTATCAGAAAAGCTTATCCCTGTTCTTCAAGAAATCAATTTAGATCAAGGTGAATTCGTACATGTACTTTGATTCAAAAGTACATATGAAAGTGAACAGAATATAGCCAAACAACTCGCCAGTATCACTTATTCAGTGATTACTCAGATAGGTTCTAATAATATATCCAAGTTTAGGAAAGTCATTTTCCTGGGACGCTATTGATTGGATCAGATTCTGTATCCCTTAATGAAGGTTCGGTTCATCCACAGTGTATGAACGGATCAAAGGAAAAAAACAAAAAGATCTAGTTAAACTTGCCAATTGGAAGAATGAAAGACTGTGTGGACATTATGTGAACACTGAATCCTTAGATCACAATGTCACATAGTCCGTGATTCCTCCGTTTAATCAGAAGAATTAGCTTCAAGGAGCAATCCACTTATGCTATTCAGGCTGTTTGTTGAATTTTCTACTACAGAGCAATCTAAAGTAATGTTATCTTACTTATGGTATATACGGAAAGTCTGGTGGCTTGAAATGAAAGTTCGACCTTGTTCATAAGACTGAATTGTTCAGTCGATCTCCATAGCTAAGTGAGTGATGTGATGTCATAGCTCCTAATCTTTTGCTTAAAAGTTGTGTTGATGCAATGTGGAGCTTTAAACTCTATTTGTTGGACTGTTGATAATTGCTTACTGTAATGCCTTGTGCTTTTTTATGTTTCCAGACTTGCAAATATGATTTTGAGTTTGATATCTGAAGTTCTCTGATTTCAGGAAAATCATCTTTCTCTACTGCAACATGAAACTGAAAAGTTTCGGAATGATATTGAGAAAGTGCGTACTGAATTGAGGTACATCTGAATTGTGTGAAATTTGATTCTACTTTTATTTGCAATCTTTGTGAACCACTTATTTGCTGTTATAGGTATGAGATTGATAAGCTTACTGCTGGTCAACGTTTGGATTTAAATCTCGAAAGAGGGTAAGACTTTCGAGAGTTCCTAGCTAATAACAAAGACATTTTTTTACTCCATAATAAATCAATGACTAGTAGTGGCTCACTCCAAATTGCAACTTGTTGCAGAAGCATTCGCGATGAACTTGCCAAGCAGAGTACAGGGACCACCTACCTTACTAACAAGCTAGATCGAGTAAGTGTTTTCTCTTGGTTACAATAGTGGATCTACACTAGACATAGTTACTTCTAGCTCAGACTGTGTCTATATAATATTATACTAAAAGTGAGAAGCTCCAAAGTTAACTACATTATGTTAATATTGTGATACGTGAATAGGAAATCCATGCCATGAGGGCCCAACTTGAAGCAGGAAAATATGAAGTGATCAAATATTGTATAGGAAGCCTTGTGTCCATCTCAGCTGTTGGCCTTGCTGTGCTTCGATTATATACTTAAAGAGATGTTCCAAAAGATATTTATATTGACTCAAAAATAGGAAGAAATATGGTCTCTTTTGGGAGCTTAAGAAGATGTTTACTCATAGATGAATCAATCGTAGTAGTATTCGAATTGGCAGAAAGGTTAACAACTTTGTACAAATGAGTATTATAATTTAACATAATGTATCTTAACAGGAAATAATTTTCTTTTTTTCTTTGTTACTTTTTTCTGAAGAAACATTGTAAAGAAAAGAAAAACCCATGCCAGAGAATTATTACGTTCAAGTTCAACCTTTTTAGTGGACAATACACATTCTTGCAATTATAGCCTCATTGGCTAAGCTTCTAGGAGGCCTTGATACGGCAATTGAGAGTACTCCTGCTATAATTCAAGGGCCATTCCAAGAAATATGTCAAGGAGTAGTTAAATGGGCGGGAGATAATAACAAAATAATAGCATCCACCGATAGACCTAAAGAAACTCTCTTTATGGGTGGGGAAGGTCATATGACCAAGAGAGAGAAAAAAGGAGCAATGGCCATCATACTCTGTTCATAAAATGATCACATTTTTTTAATTGTCAATATAATCGAATAATTCTATCCGAGGGACCTTTCCCCCTTTCAGAATTGCATAGAATTATTTTTTATTCGTTATTGATGAATTATTCTTTAGAATCAACATTCTTTTTTGATCTATTTGAAGTCTGCTAATGCAAATAAATTTGAAAGTATAGACTTACCTACTCTATTAATTCCTATTATTACTATAATGTACTAGTATTTCACTCAATCTTTAAGGAACCAAAATCAATGAATTACCTTTCTCATATTCTTCAAAAATCAGATATCACAGCTAACAATCCATTGTGTAATGTTTTATTTTTTACCCAAAAAAATAATGATTGTATAAAAATTAAAATAGTGTAAGAAAACGACAGTTATGGGCAGACGAACCCCATGTTCTTTCATTACAGTTAGCACGTCCTTAATGATTCCTAACTACTCCACCATTTCACGTGTCCACATGACATGCCCCCAAAATTATTTATTTACACCCACAATTTTTATATCAAGTCCAAAAGACTTAGGTAAATATAAAATTTTAACCATGAAAATATAATATATCAATTAACAATGATTAACCTATATGAATTTATATCATATCCACATAACATATCCTGCATATATTATCCGCACGTAGTGTTTACACCAAATCAAAAAAATTGACCTCGCTAGTTAAAAACTGAGTGATATATGTGCTTATGGGAAATCTTTCTACATTAATTGGTTAGGTGTAACATGAGCCTCATTATTAATGGGCCATATGTCTATTACGGCCCAATTGGCCCATCCTTCCAAAAAAACCATGATAGGGCCCAAGTTAATGAAGTCAATAAAAATTGAATCGTTTTAATTGGATAGAAGAATAGAGAGAGTCAGAGAGCTTTAAAAGTGGTCACAAGTCATTACTGAAATTCTCAATTATTATTATAAAGGGAGCTGTGGTATTTCTCGTACTTGTATTACTTTTTTCTTCTTCTAAATTGCTTTGAATTATGTTTCTCTTAAGTTGAGCGTGTATCGAAAACAACCTTTCTACTTTTATAAGGGTTAGAGATGCATAAGCTTTATTCTTCCTAAATTCATTTTATAAAATCATGCTAAATATGTTATTATTGTCGTCATTATACAGAGAGATATTATTTGAAAACACCATCAAAAGTGGGCATATATACCACACACCACACCACCCTTAGTGGGCTCCAACCCACCTAATGACGTAAATACGAAATGGGCCCATTTACCTTTGCCTTTAACGTTACGATAATCTACCACACACACTCACCAATGCATTGAATGTTCCCTCTTTCTTTTCCTTTCTTTCTTGCTAGTAAGGTAGTGATAACATACCAACATGGGTTGTATACGGGGTGAAATCGTTTCATCCTTAATCAGAACGTTTGAGTGGTGAAACTATTAGTCCTTAATTAAAATGCTAGTGTTTGAGCCTTGAATATGAAGAAATCCTATTGAGAGTGTCACCTCAAAATGATTCCCGCAGTACATGATCTAAATTTAATCGAAACTCCAACATGAACTACGGAAACCGAATGAATTTTTTTAAAAAAAAGTAGTGATAACTTGATTTTTACATACTCCCTTAGTTTCAATTTATATATGTAATTTAACTCTATATGAAATATAAGAAAATAATATTTTGAATCTAGTAATTTAAAACTACTAAATATGTGGTATAAATATCAAATGTTCTTTGACTCTCACGATTTTTAACATGTCATATACAATATTGAGTGCAAAAAGTTATTATAGATAGATCAAGAAACTGACATTCTTTTTAAAGCAAATTATCAGCAAAATAAATAAATAAAGTGAGATAGATCAATTGGATGTTGACTGTTCTAAATTAGTGTTATAATCTAAAAATAGAACAATGTTATTGAGTATATATAGCTGACATAGTGACATTCAAAGAAATGACGTCAAGGGGCATATGTTAAAAATTGACAAAATAGTTTTCACCAAATTGTAAGTGTTAAAGAAATTTATTAAGTATATAAAAATTTAATTTAAAATCTATCAATGGTTAGTTAAACATCCTTCATAAAAAAATAAATTATATTGTATTATATAAATTCTGTTAGCTTATATATGGTTGTAATAACTTCTAACAAATTAAAAGATTAGCATGGTTGTACTTCGAGCTGCAGTTGTTGTGCTAAATTTGGCAAGTGAATTAATAATGTGAGCATTTAGATTTTCTAGAGTTGTCAGAAACCGCTCAACCGTTTTGAATTTTTCCAACCTACTTTTCTCAAAAATAAAAATAATAAAAACAAATGAATGGTTTCTATAAGATTGACCACTAAACTGCAAATAAATTAGATTTTACACTGCAAAAAAGAAATTTAAAACCAAAAAAAAAAAAAAAAGTAGCAAAAATCTAAAAGTAAAATTACAATAACCTTCCTAAAATACGTTACATTTCTACGTCTACCCTTCCTACTACCCACAATTTACCAAAATTTTCACATTTAAACCGCAACCGAGCTAGACCTACTAGACCGTTTTTCAATTGAACCGGGTTTTTTTCATTTCAACAAGTTGAAATCATAGAAGCTAAACCGGAGTCAATAACCTCGCCGGTTTCCTTCTTCCGCCGCATCTCCAAAACTTTCCGGTGACTATTTGAGTGAACTTCTAGAGAAAAAGTCGGACTACAAGCCGGTCTATACTCAGGAAAAAGCCGACCGGATTTGTATCTAACACCACAAGCGTTGCACAAAGTTTTTGGACCCAATGGACCGGCTCGCCACTGGGGTGTTTTTTGAACCTGACAATGAGTACACCGACGGCCTGAACCGGTCTCTGCTGATGGATTCTTTTTTGGCTTCTTCAACGGTGGCTTTTCTACGCTACAAAACAAGTCACCGTCATAAACCGGGTTCGTGAAAAAGCCCGAAGGGAACGGTGAAGAACCGTACGACGAAGAGGTTGGAGAAGAAGAGTCTCCTGAAACTGCCGAAGATGGAAAAGACCATGTTCTTCCAGCCGGTCTGGACCGTTTGCTTCTCGGTTTCACTGGAAACGGTAAAGGGAAACATGGAACTCTCGTTTTCTTAACAACCGGTCTAACCACCGGTTCAGACCGGGACTCTGTAAAACCACCGGTTTTGTCATTGAAACTTTCGGCAGGACACAACAACGAAAATTCCGACGGAGTATCATCCACAAATTGGGATAACCATTCAAGATTCTCCATTTCATCAACCTGTTAAAATGGGTTTTCCATAAAAATCCAAATATTACAAAAAAAAATAAAAAATAAAAAAAATTGGCAAATTTCTCTTTTTCCCAAGGCAAAGGCCATGAGTATAATACCGGAATAGGGAGTTCGCCGGCGAGAGAACCAAAGCTTTCCATGCCGGAAAAAGTAGAATCCTGTGAATTTCTGTTCTGAGAAGACCCAGAAAAAGAGGCTTTCTCATCAACTTCATGCAGTTCTGGGTCTTTGAAATCTTTGTCAGAAAAATCCAAAAGATCATCAACTGAAAAATCCTCACTCGCTCCATTATTAATCCCTGTTACACACCATATATCATCAAGAAAAACTTGTTGGGTATTTTTCATAGCCATATCTGAGAGAAAACTGGATTTCAATGCTCTTGCTTCAATCAACTCCATAGGAAAAAAATTTGAAAACTAACACCAAAAAAATGAAGTTTTATTTTTAAAGGTACAGAGAAGTTTACGTTGGTTTTATGGTATGAAAATTGTGAAGAAGAAGTTGTAGAATTGCAGAAGAAAAAAAAGTAAAGAATAAGAGTTTTTGGGTTAAAGCACTGAAAAGGAGGCGAAACTAGTGGGTGGGTTATTGTTTTTTTTCTCTTTTTATCTACTACTTTTCTCTCTCCTTTTTATGAAAAAAATAACTGTAGAATTGAATTATTATATTTTGTTTAATAATTGAGGAGTACTATTTATTATTACGGTGGGCCGTTACGCATGAAATTGTAATTTACAGATGTTGAAATATTATTGGCTAGGTGACAAGTCTTTTCTTTTGTGACTGGTCCAGAATTTCAAGTAGATTTTTTATAATATTCTGCTTTTTAATTGTATTTGTTGGAAAATATATTTAAAAAGACGGATATTTATTTGATTTATGGTTTACGATTCAAAGCCGGGAAAGTGAAAATGAAAGCTTTGATAAAATTTCAAAGTTTCTTAGAAGAAAAAAAATGAAAAAAAATGGTCAAAAAGAGAGAGCTATTCTAGTTCTAGAAAGACAGCCCTTAAATTGTCTTAAGTTATTACCGGGTTGAATTTTAATTGAAGTTTTCTTAATGCAGATAAGATTTGTTTCTCTCTGGTCCCATTTTCATTATAGTATTTATTATAAGTAATTGATTTAAAATAATTATTAATTTTAACTTTATCTTATTTTAATTAATAAGTATTAAAAGATAAATATTGTTTTTTCATTGATAATAAAGTGAAATTTAAGGGTGTAAAAATAAAGATAAATATTGTTTTTTCATTGATAATAAAGTGAAATTTAAGGGTGTAAAAATAATATGTCAAATAAAATAAACTGTGAAGTGATTAAATTTAGCTGTTATTCACTAGGCATATTACGCGGAAATACACAAGTTTAAGCAACAAATGGACCTCGATTTCATCAACCTTGAGATACATATAAATACTTCATTTTTTATTAAGTATTTTTTTTGGTTGACTTAATTATTCAATATTTTTAGCAAACAAAAATAATAAATACTCAATGAAGTGGTGGGAAAATAACAATTTTGATGAAATCTCACCTTTTTAGCTTGTGAAAATTAGTTTTTCTAGCACTCCATGAAATACAAAATTCTAAAAGTTTACTGCATTTTATTTTTCTAATTCTAATTTTGGGCAACCATAATTTTTTTTTGAAAAGATAATATTATTTTATATAGAACTGCATATTGTTTGGCAACCATTTGATTAGTGATGGAATGATTTTTCTTTATTTTATTACTCTCTAATTTCATTTTATATGTTCAATATGCATTTTGTTCTTTTGTGTAAACTTTAATGATGCTTTAATTTTTTTATATTTACTATATTTTGAAATTCTAAATTCAAAAAATATTATTTAAATATGATAGTAAAATTGGAAAAAGAAATCATATCTTATTCTCTAAAATGAATTGGTAAATAATAAGATTTTCAATTTTTAAAAAATCAGATTAAACAAATATTTGTTTTTTTTTAGATCAAACTCCTTCTTAGTCACATATGGTCCTATTTGCCAGCAAATATTACTAGATGTTATTAGCATGCATTTAACAGAATGACAGAGATCTTGTCAATAAATTTAAATTTTTAGAGAGGGTGATATTGGGTTGGTGGGGTAATATAGGTCAATAATCAAAACTTTAGTTGGCAACACAATGATTATTGCTTCCATTGTGGTTTATCGAGAAGCATTTGCCTCCTCTCTTTTTTTGAAATTTACGATGGAATAAATTTGTCTATGTTAATAAAAAAAAATGTTTGTATTGTTATTCCTTTAATATTCGAATTGAATATTTGATACAGAGCTAATAGTTTGCATGTGGTTTAGTTGAACACAATAGATTTTGCTTAAGCACAATATTTGTGTTAATAAATTCAATAATATATACAAATATTAAATTTAAAATTCAGTTATTATTACTTAAATCGTCATTATGAAATTTAAAATTTAAAATTAAATTTTAGCTTCGCCCGTGTCTATACTTTTTAAAATCTATCATTGCTATTATCCATTAAAATGTACATATTTTCATTATTTGGATGCATTTTAAATTTTTTAAGTTTCATGGTTTGAATTTTGAATTTCAAATTTGAAAAAATAAAAAAAGATGTCAAACAATTCGTGATGATATTGATGGTAAGCATTTCCAATGTCACGAACGACAAATTTTATTATAAAAAAAAAAAAAGCAAAATAAATACTCATATCATAAAAAGTCAAGAATAATGTGAATGAATAGTTGAAATATAAGGCGCTATGAAAATTCAAAAAATCAAAAATAAAAATCAAATTACACCGTCTATTGATTTTTCTTTAGATATATTCAACGACAATTGTCCACTATTAACTTGGCGTACCATTTACGAAACACTAAATAATATGAATAATATTACTATATTATTCTTTGATTTTATTAAATTTAATGTTTTGAAAAATATGTTAAATGATAAATAATATTTAATAGCAAAGATAAAATAGACTCAAAAAATAAACTCTCTTCATTTTTTAAATTAGACAAATATTATTGAACATATATTTTTAATATAATAGATAATTATTTTTCGACGCGGGGTTATAATTTTGACAAAACTAGAGAAAGTAGCCAAACTTTGCCGCGTTGATTGCGCCGCTATGATTTGGTATATTTTGGAACTTTCATCAATCATTCTCCCGCCTCATCCACTCCTATTTTGATTTCGAATGTTATGCAATGCGCCAAAAAAATTACTATCCGTCTCAATTTATATAAGTTAGTTTAATTTATTAATTATTATAGAGATTAAAAGAAAAAGAAAAATTTAAAATATGTGCTTTATAAAAGTCATAGATATTTGTGCGACTAGAGATTATTTTATTAAGGATAAAATGAGCATTTAAATTATTACTAAATAGATAAATTTGTCATTCTTTTTGAAACTTACTCCATTTGTCCCAATTTATGTGACAGTTTTCATTTTTCGAGAATCAAATAGTTTAAGTTTGACCGGAAATTTGCGCATGAAATCTTCAATTTTTTTGAAATGAAATTTATATATTTGTAAACTACGTAAAAAATACTACCAGTCACAACAATTGATAATTTAAAATGTTTAAAAGATCTATGAAAAATTTACAATCAAAGTTAGACTTATTTGAATCTCGAAATCCGAAAAATGTCACATAAAATGGGATGGAGGAAGTACTAAAAAGCAAAGTAAATCATATAAATTGAGACATAGGAAATATATATTTTTATTGTCCGAAGCGACTCAATGAATTTGATAATCAAGGTCAATATATTGAAAGATTATTTTAAAAAAATAAAATTCATATTATAATGAGATATGAAAGAAGCTCACATGACTTGATCTAGTGGTAATAGTGTAATGGATGACATGCGGATTAGACATATATTTTGGATATAGAATTCCAAACAAAATTAGGTTATATAAGTGGAGAAAGTAGTTGAAAAAACATTTTAGAATGTATGGTTCAAAAAATATGTAGTTAAAAAAATCATTTTAGAATAAAGTATTAAATATCTTTTTTATCACTACTTATAAATAGACGCGGTTCATTTGAAATGCACGCGTACTCCAAATAAAATTTGTGTGTTCAAGAGAAGTATAAGCTCAAGATAAGAGTGAGTATTTAAATTGCTTAATTTTGTAAAAATACTAAGTGATGAGTAAATATTTATCTTATAGATTTATTTAATTGTGTGTATTAATTTTTCTCTTAGATTTACCAAACTTATGTGAAAATAGGAATATATAATTCATAGACCAAAGTAGTAGTTGGCTAGTTGGAGGCGTGTCTTTCATGAATAGTTCACATCGTGCGTTGCCTGGCCGGCAACTACGAAACTTTTCCAAACGGTGAAAAGCCATCGGACCATCCCACCACTTCCACACTTTTTTTCTTCTTTTTTTTTCATTTTTGAAGAAGAAAGTGACTGGAGAATGAGTCAGAGTGTTTACACTTTCATTTTATTTTATGTGACACTATTTAATTTAATATAATATTATTTTTTAAAAATTCAAATTTATAGTCTACAATAATTATAGATATTTATATGATTGCAAATAATTTCATAAAAGATAAAAAAAGTTAAAATATTTTATTTATAATAAGATGACCTTTTCTCTTAGACAAAATAAAAAATTAAAAATGTCACACGAAAATAAAACGAAAGGAGTTCAAATTAGTAAAAAGTCAAAAGCGGAAGCTACAGCGCAGGAGTGAGGAGCTCCACATGTGAGTCCTCTCTGTCAATTTATCATTTTTTATATTAAAAAAATAAATTATGTACATTTTTTTGTTTTGTTTGGGTTTTTTCTTACGTCAACTTGATTTTCAATAATAGTTACTCCTAGTAACATAGAGTTTTACTAGTTCCCTAATATAATGGCTAGTCAACATTTTGGACAACTTGAACTCTTATATTATGAGTTTGACTGTTAATCGTGATTTGATCACTACTTCACGTATTATGGAGTTCTCGTTTTGTGATACTTTCCCTTTGTAGTCAATTTGAAATATTTCTTTATTTTTTTTATGATTTTTTAATTTTAATATTTCATATGACATAATTAGAACTATATGATTTAAGAGTATCTTTAACTTTATAATTTTTTAGCTAAATTAAAATAAGACATAAATTTTGAGGGAGTATATGAAAATAAATTAATTGCATTTTGATCTTAAATTGGTTCGCGGCGGCTTTAATTTATAGACTTTCTATCTACAACCATTTCAAAAAAATTATGTTAATAGATAATTTTGTATTTACTAAAATAAAAGTTTTTCAATCTCGTGAGTTCTTAACACGAATCACATTATCACACTATGCGTTATAGTAATTGTAACAAAAATAACGTTACTAAACTCTAATCCCCGGCTATATATTTATTCATTGTGAATCATTTGCTTTTTAAAAAAAATATAATAAAATAAAAAATGGAGGTAGGGGAAGGAGAATTGGGAGACGGAATTATAGGATGAGAAATCGAACTCTCACCCATAGGGTGAAAATAAGGTAGCCATATAACAAAATTGAATCATCAAGTTGCTTCAATTTATTATTGAACATAATAGAAATATTAGTATATTCACAATTCAATCATCGTTTTTTTCTATGACTACTATTCATGTCAACTTGCGCACACCTCAACTTATTTTACAGGATACATATCACCTCCCATAAGCATCAAATAACAAGTAACTCTATCCACAAGAACTATAATAGATCAGAAGAAATCACACATGTTATATGTCTCCTACTGGAATTTACATATTGCAATACTACTAATTTTGAGTTTGCATGAAAAAATTACACATTATACAATCAAATTAAACCATAATATATAATTTCTCATTCTCTCAATTCTGTTATTCATTGACAACATTAATTAAAAAGGTATAATAAGTAGTGCTAGTCAACCATATTATACAACGAGGTAGGACAAAATTAAACTACGAATTTGCGAAGACGACAATTTTTCGTGCTCCTTTAGTTTCATCTCATTTTAAATGAGCCTATATTCTAGAGTGTTCAACATATTACACACTTTTTTGTAATTAACGAAAAAAATACAACTATATTTATTATCACATATAAAGTAATACGTGCCTTCACATAATTTGAGTTGGTTTAATTAATTTTCTTCTTCTTTTCTTTGTGAGATAAGTTTCAAAAACACACCTAAATTATACCTTTTTTTTTAGTTTTATACCTAAACTATTGAGAGTGTGAGTTCCATACCCAAACTATCACTTACAGAGTATTAGTTTGAGAAACACACTTCTCTCTTTTATACCACTCTCATCATGGTGTGTAATACTCTCTTTTATTTTTAAAAAATTGTCACATCACACTCCACGTGGATAAAACATTCAATCTTGACAAAAATTAAATAAATTATTAGTATTAGTTAAAATTAATAATTAAAAAATTATTATCCAAAAAATAATATTTCTTTTATAAAATAAAATGTAAAATATTTTTCTTACCCCACTCCA
>JAJOOS010006048.1:0-11151 GCA_029582725.1 Solanum chiquidenum | reverse complement strand
GCGACATCGGTCGTGGCCTGTGCATATCGGCCAGGGGACGTCGACCAACGACATGAGGCATCAATCAAAGCCTGCACTCATCTGACATGGCCTGTGCGTATCGGGAAATTGACGTTGGCCAACGACATGCAGCATTAACCAAAGCCTGCACGTATCAGACGTAGCGTGTGCGAATCGGTTGTGCGACTTTCATTGTGGGCTGCGCGCATCAGCTAGGTGACATCATCTGTGGTGTGCGATCATCGGCAAGGCAACGTCAGTCAATGGCAGGCAGAATCAGCCAAGGCATGCACGCATCTGACATGGCATGTGCTTATCGTGCAACCGACTTCGGCTAACGGCTGGCAACATCAACCAAGGCCTACACGGAACAGCCTTGGCGTGTGCACATCGCCTCAATGACATCGGTATCGGCCAGCGCGCATCGGCCAGGCGACGTCGGCCAAGCATAGGCAGCATCAGCTAAGGCCTGACCGCATCTGATGTGGTATGTAGGCATCGGAAGAGCGACGTCGGCCAATAGCAGGCAGCAACCAAGGCCTGCACGCATCTAGTGTGCCGTGTGTGCATCGGTATGGTGACATCGGCCGTGGCCTGCACATTTTGCTTAGGTGACGTCGGTCAACGGCAGGCAACATCAGCCAAGGCCTGCACGCATCTGATGTGGCATGTGCGCATCGGGCAGGCGACGTCGGTAGACGACAGGCAACATCAGCCAAGGCCTGCAAACATCAGTCGTGGCGTGTACGCGTTGGGTAAGCAACATCGGTCGTGGCCTGCACGCATCGGCCAGACAACGTCGCCCAATGGCAGGCAGCATCAGCTAAGGCTTGCACGCATCTGGCTAGCGACTTCGTCCAACGGAAAGGGACATCAGCCATGGCCTGAAGTTATCGGATAGGTGACGTCGGCCAACGGCAGGCAGCATCAACCATATCTTTCATGCATCTGATGTGGTATGTGCGCATCGGGCAAGTGATGTCGGCCAACGGAAGGGTTCATCAACCAAGGACTGCACGCATCAGTCGTGGTATGTGTGCATCGCCTGGAAGACGTCGGTCGTGGTTTGCACGCATCGTCCAGGCGACGCTGGTCAACGGCAGACAGCATCAGCCAAGGCCTGCACGCATTTAACCTGGCGTGAGCGCATCAGGAAAGTGACGTCCGCCAACTATAGGAAGCATCACCCAAGGCCTACACGCATCAGACGTGGCTTATGCGGTTGGGTGACATCGGCAATGTACTGCGCGCATCGGCTTGGTGACATAAGACGTGGCCTGCAGGCATCGGCCAGGCGACGTTGGCCAACGACAGTTAGCATCTGCCATGTCCTGCATGCATCTGACATGGCATATGCACCTCGGGCAAGCGACGTTGGCCAACAACAAGCAATATCAGCCAACGCTGGAACACATCAAGCATGGCGTGTGCGCATCGGCTGGGCGACATCGGTGTCGGCCAACGGCAGGAAGCATCAGCCAAGGCCTGCACTCATCTGACGTGGCTTGTGCGCTTCGGGCAAGCGACATCGATCAACGGCATGCTACATCAGCCAAGGCCTGCAAGCATCAGCCATGCCATGTGCGCATTGGCTGGGCAACATCGACCGTGGCGTGCGCGCATCGGCCAGCCAACGTCGGCCAACAACAGGCTGCATAAACCAAGGCCCACACACATCTGACGTGGCATGGGTGCATCGGCTAGGAGACGTCGGCCAACAACCGGCAACATCAGCCAAGGCCTGCACGCATCAGCTGTGGCATGTGTGCATCGACTATGAGACATTGGCTGTGGCCTGAAATTATTGGCTAGGCGACGTCGGCCAACGGCAGGCAGCATCAACCATGTCCTTCATGCATCTGACGTGGCATGTGTGCATCGAGCGAGTGACGTCGGCCAACGACTGGCAGCATCAGCCAAGACCTTCACGCATCATCCGTTGCGTTTGCGAATAAGCTGGGAAACATTGGTCGTGGTTTGCATGCATCGGCCAAGTGACGTCGACCAACGGTAGGCAGCATCAGTCAAGGCCTACATTCATCTGACGTGGCATATGCGCATCGGCCATGCAAAGTCGGACAATGGAAGTCAGCATCGCCAAGGCCTGCACGCATCAGTCGTCGCGTGTGCGCATCGGCAGGGCAACATCAGTTGTCGCACGTACGCATCGGCCCGGCGATGTTGGTCAACGGCAGGCAGCATCAACCAATGCCTGCAAGCATCTGCCGTGGCATGTGCTTATCGGCCAGGCGACCTCGGCCAACGGCAAATAGCATCAGCCAAGGCCTGCACGCATCTGACGTAGCATGTGCTTATCGGGCAAGCGATATCGTCCAATGACAAGCAGCATCAGCCAAGGTCCGCACACATTAGTCGTGGGGTTTACGCATTGGTTGGGCGACATATGGCGTGGCCAACGCGCATCAGCCAGGCGTTGTCGACCAACAACACGCAGCATCAGCCAAGGTTTGCACGCATCTGACGTGGCATGTGCTTATCGGGCAAGCGACATTGGCAAATGGAAGGCAGCATCTCCCATGAACTGCACGCATCTGACATGGCATGTGCGCCTCGGGCAAGCGACGTCTGCCAACAGCAGGCAGCATCAGCCAAGGCCTGCGTACATCATCCGTGGCGTGCGCGCTTCGGCTTTGCGACATCGGCATCGGCCAATGGCAGGAAGCTTTAGCCAAGACCTGCACGCCTTTGACGTGGCTTGTGCACTTCGTCGGCCAATGGCAGGCACCATTCGCCAAGGCCTGCACGCATAAGTCATGGCGTGTGCGCATCGGCTCACTCACATCGTCCGTGGCCTGCATGTTAATTTTTTTCGTTAATTTTATATTTTTTTATATTTTTTTTATACTTTGCTAATTAATTACTCATTTTTCGGATTTACCAAAAATAATATAAAAACAAATTATGAAATTGTTGAATTTAAGCTTACCAGACAATTTTTTTATCTTCATATTTTTTCCTATTTTTTATAATTTAATTACTCATTTTTGGGATTTACTAAAAAAAAAAATAATCATGAAATTGTTGAATTTAAGGTTACTATATTTATTTCTCAATTTTTGGCGTTAATTTTGTATTTTTCTCATATTTTTCCTTTTTTTACTTAATTCATTACTCATTTTCGGGATTTACCCAAAAAAATAAAAAAAAAAAAAAAAAATTTAAACCTATTTTATATATATATAAAAGTTATTTGTGGAAGCTAATGTGTTTTTGTACCTTATAACGTGCATATTTGGGTTGTATATGTTCATTACGATTCTATGGAAAAACTATGCCTAATTCTATAAGTCAGAATCCGCGCCACGGAATCCAGAGCTCCAAGTGGACCACGCATCAGACGTGGCATGTGGGCGTCGGGCAAGTGACGTCGGCCAACGGCAGGCGGCATCAGCCAAGAACTGCACGCATCAATCGTGGCATGTGCGCATCGGGCAAGCGACGTCGGTCAACAGCAGGCAGCAGCCAAGGCCTGCACGCATCAACTGTGGCGTGTGTGCATCGGTAGGGCGTTATCGGTCGTGGCCAGCACGCATCAGCTAGGCGACCTAGGTCAATGGCAGGCAACATCAGATAAGGCCTGCACGCATCTGACGTGGCATGTGCCCATCGGGCAAGAGATGTCGGTAGACGACATGCCGCATCAGCCAAGGCCTGCAACGATCAGTCGTGGTGCGTGCACGTTGGCCAAGCAACATCGCCTGTGGCCTGCACGCATCGGCCAGACGATGTCGCCCAACGACAGGCAGCATCAGCCAAGTTATGCATGCATCTGACATGGCATATGTGCATCGGGAAAGCGACTTCAGCCAACGGAAGGGGGCATCAGCCAAGGACTGCACGCATTAGCCGTGGCGTGTGTGCATCGGCTGGGCGACATCGGCCGTGGTCTGCTCGAATTTGCCAAGAGACGTCGGCCAATGTCACGCAGCATGAGCCAAGGCCTACACGTATCTGACGTGGCTTGTCCGCATCGGGTAAGCGACTTTGGCCAAAGGAAGGCAGTATTAGCCAGGTCGTGCACGTATCAGTCGGGGAGTATGCGCATCGACTGGGCGACATCGGTTGTGCCATGTGCACATCGGGCAAGCAACGTTGGCCAAAGGCAGGAAGCATAACCAAAGGCCTTCATGCATCAGCCGTGGCGTGTGCGCATTTGATGGGCGACATCGGCTGTGGCCTGCGCGAATCTGCCAGGAGACTTCGACCAACGTCACGCAGCATGAGCCAAGGCCTGCACACATCTGACGTGGCTAGTGCGCATCGGGCAAGCAACGTTGGCCAAAGGCAGGCAGCATCATCCAAGTCCTGCACGCATTAGTCGGGGCGTGTGCGCATCGACTCGGCAACATTGGTCGTGGCCTGCGCACATCGGCTAATGTCACGCAGCATGAGCCAAGGACTACACGCATCTTACGTGTCATTTATGCATCGGGCAACGACAGGCAGCATAAGCCAATACATACACGCATCAACCGTGGCATGTGCGCATCAGCAGGGCGATATTGGCCGAGGACTGCGCGCATTGGCTAGGCGACATCGGCCAACGGCAGGCTACACCACCCAAGGCCTGTACGAATCTGACGTGGCATGTGCTTATCGGACAAGCGACATCGGCCGTGGTCTGCGTGAATCGGCCAAGCGACATTCGACGTGGCCTGAGCTTATTGGCCAACGGCAAGACGCATTAGCCAAGGCCTGCATTCTTCAGCCGTGGTGTAGGCGCATCAGATGGGAGACATCGGCGGTGGCCTACGCACATCATCCAGGCGACATCGGTCAATGTCAGGCATTATCAGCCAAGGCCTGCACGCATCTGAAGTGGCATGTGCGCATCGGGCAACGACTTCGGCCAATGGAAAGGGTCATCAACCAAGGACTGAACGCATCAGCCGTGGCATGTGTGCATTGATTGAGTGACATCTGACGTGGTCTGCGCGCATCATGCAGGCGACAATGACCAACGGCATACAACATTATCCAAGACATGCACGCATCTAACGTGGCGTGTGCGCATCAAGAAAATGACGTCCGCCAACGATAGGCAACATCAGCCAAGGCTTGCACGCATCAGATGTGGCTTATGCGCATCGGCTAGGTGACATCATCTGTGGTGTGCGATCATCGGCTAGGAGACGTCAGTCAATGGCAGGCAGAATCAGCCAAGGCATGCACGCATCTGATGTGGCATGTGCTTATCGTGCAACCGACGTCGGCTTACGGCAGGCAACATCAGCCAAGGCCTACACGGAACAGCCTTGGCGTGTGCACATCGACTCGGTGACATCGGTCGCGGCCAGCGCGCATCGGCCAGCCGACGTCTGCCAATCATAGGCAGCATCAGCTAAGGGCCAACCGCATCTGATGTGGTATGTACGCATCGGGAAAGCGACGTCGGCCAACAACAGGCAGCAACCAAGGCCTGCACGCATCAACTGTGGCGTGTGTGCATCGGTATGGTGACATCGGCCGTGGCCTACACATTTTGCTAAGGCGACGTCGGTCAACATCAGCCAAGGCCTGCACGCATCTGATGTGGCATGTGCGCATCAGGCAGGCAACGTCGGTAAACGACAGGCAACATCAGCCAAGGCCTGCAAACATCAGTCTTGGCGTGTACGCGTTGGGTAAGCAATATCGGTCGTGGCCTGCACGCATTGGCCAGACGACGTCACCCTATGGCAGGCATCATCAGCTAAGGCCTGCGCGCATCTGACATGGCATGTGCACATCGGGCAAGCGACTTCGGCCTACGGAAAGGGGCATCAGCCAAGGATTGCACGCATCAGTCGTGGCGTGTGTGCATCGAGTGGGCGACATCGGCCATGGTCTGGGACCATCAGCCTGGCAACGGTGGCCAACGGCATGCAGTTTCAACCAAGGCCTACACCTATCTGACGTGGCATGTGCGCATCAGAAAATTGATGTCAGCCAACGACAGGCAGCATCAGTGAAGTCTTGCACTTACCAGGCATGGATTGTGCAAATGGGTTGGGCGACATCGGCCATGGCCTGAAGTTATCAGATAGGTGACGTCGACCAACGGCAGGCAGCATCAACCATGTCCTTCATGCATCTGACGTGGTATGTGCGCATCGGGCAAGTGATGTCGGCCAACGGAAGGGGTCATCAACCAAGGACTGCACGCATCAGCCGTGGTATGTGTGAATCGACTGGCAGATATCGGCCGTGGTTTGCGTGCATCGTCCAGGCGACGCTGGTCAACGGGAGCCAGCATCAGCCAAGGCCTGCACGCATTTAAGCTGGCGTGAGCGCATCAGGAAAGTGAGGTCCGCCAACTATAGGAAGCATCACCCAAGGCCTGCACGCATCAGACGTGGCTTATGCGAATCGATTGGGTGACATCGGCCGTGTACTGCGCGCATCGGCTTGGTGACATAAGACGTGGCCTGCAGGCATCGGCCAGGCGACGTTGGCCAATGACAGTTAGCATCTGCCATGTCCTGCACGCATCTGACTTGGCATATGCACATCGGGCAAGCAACGTTGGCCAACAACAAGCAATATCAGCTAACGCTTGCACACATCAGGCATGGCTTGTGCGCATCGGCTGGGCGACATCGGTGTCGGCCAACGGCGGGAACCATCTGCCAAGGCCTGCACTCATCTGAAGTGGCTTGTGCGCTTCGGGCAAGCGACATCGATCAACGGCATGCTACATCAGCCAAGGCCTGCAAGCATCAGCCATGCCATGTGCGCATTTGCTGGGCAACATCGACCGTGGCGTGCGCGCATCGGCCAGCCAACGTCGGCCAACAACAGGCTGCATAAACCAAGTCCCACACACATCTAACGTGGCATGGGTGCATCGGCTAGGAGACGTCGGCCAACAACCAGCAACTTCAGCCAAGGCCTGCACGCATCAGTCGTGGCGTGTGCGCATCGGCAGGGCAACATCAGTTGTCGCACGTACGCATCGGCCCGGCGATGTCGGTCAACGGCAGACAGCATCAGCCAATGCCTGCAAGCATCTGCCGTGGCATGTGCTTATCGGCCAGGCGACCTCGGCCAATGACAAGTAGCATCAGCCAAGGCCTGCACGCATCTGACGTAGCATGTGCTTATCGGGCAAGCGATATCGTCCAATGGCAAGCAGCATCAGCAAAGGTCCGCACACATTAGTTGTGGGGTGTACGCATCGGTTGGGCGACATATGGCGTGGCCAACGCGCATCAGCCAGGCGTTGTCGACCAACAACACGCATCATCAGCCAAGGTTTGCACGCATCTGACGTGGCATGTGCTTATCGGGCAAGCGACATTGGCAAATGGAAGGCAGCATCTCCCATGAAATGCACGCATCTGACATGGCATGTGCGCCTCGGGCAAGCGACATCGGCCAACAACATGCAGCATCAGCCAAGGCCTGCGTACATCAGCCGTGGCGTGTGCGCTTCAGCTTTGCGACATCGGCATCGGCCAATGGCAGGAAGCTTTAGCCGAGACCTGCACGCCTCTGACGTGGCTTGTGCACTTCGTCGGCCAATGGCAGGCACCATTAGCCAAGTCCTGCACGCATAAGTCATGGCGTGTGTGCATCGGCTCACTCACATCGTCCGTGGCCTGCCAGTTAATTTTTTGCGTTAATTTTATATTTTTTCAAATTTTTTTATACTTTGTTAATTAATTACACATTTTTCGGATTTACCAAAAATAATATAAAAACAAATTATGAAATTGTTGAATTTAAGGTTACCAGACAATTTTTTTTTTCTTCATATTTTTTATTATTTAATTACTCATTTTTGGGATTTACTAAAAAAAAATTCATGAAATTGTTGAATCTAAGGTTACTATATTTATTTGTGAATTTTTGTCATTAAATTTGTTTTTTTTTCATATTTTTCCTTTTTTTACTTCATTAATTAATCATTTTCGGGATTAACCCAAAAAAATAAAAATATTAATTTTTTTTTAAACCTATTTTTTATATATATAAAAGTTATTTGTGGAAGCTAATGTGTGTTTGTACCTTAGAACGTGCATATTTGGGTTGTATATGTTCATTACGATTCTATGGAAAAACTATGCCTAACTTCTCTAAGTCAGAGTCCGCGCCACGGAATACAGAGCTCCAAGTGGGCCACGCATAAGACGTGGCATGTGGGCGTCGGACAAGTGACGTCGGCCAACGGCAGGCGGCATCAGCCAAGAACTGCACGCATCAATCGTGGCATGTGCGCATCGGGCAAACGACGTCGGTCAACAGCAGGCAGCAGCCAAGGCCTGCACGCATCAACTGTGGCGTGTGTGCATCGGTAGGGCGACATCGGCTGTGGCCTGCACGCATCAGCCAGGCGACGTAGGTCAATGGCAGCCAACATCAGATAAGGCTTGCACGCATCTGACGTGGCATGTGCGCATCGGGCAAGTTATGTCGGTAGACGACATGCAGCATCAGCCAAGGCCTGCAACGATCAGTCGTGGTGCATGCGCGTTGGCCAAGCAACATCGGCTATGGCCTGCACACATCGGCCAGACGATGTCGCCCAACGGCAGGCAGCATCAGCCCAAGGTATGCACGCATCTGATATGGCATGTGTGCATCGGGAAAGCGACTTCAGCCAACGGAAGGGGGCATCAGCCAAGGACTGCACGCATCAGCAGTGGCGTGTGTGCATCGGCTGGGCGACATCGGCCGTGGTCTGCGCGAATTTGCCAGGAGACGTCGGCCAATGTCACGTAGCATGAGCCAAGGCCTACACGTATCTGACGTGGCTTGTCCGCATCGGGCAAGCGACTTTGGCCAAAGGAAGACAGCATTAGCCAAGTCGTGCACGTATCAGTCGGGGAGTATGCGCATCGACTGGGCAACATCGGTCGTACCATGTGCACATCTGGCAAGCAACGTTGGCCAAAGGGAGGAAGCATAACCGAAGGCCTTCATGCATCAGCCGTGGCGTGTGCGCATTTGATGGGCGACATCGGCTGTGGCCTGCACGAATCTGCCAGGAGACTTCGACCAATGTCACGCAGGATGAGCCAAGGGCCGCACGCATCTGACGTGGCTAGTGCGCATCGGGCAAGTGACGTTGGCCAAAGGCAGGCAGCATCAGCCAAGTCCTGCACGCATTAGTCGGGGCATGTGCGCATCGACTCGGCAACATTGGTCGTGGCCTGCGCACATCGGCCAATGTCACGCAGCATGAGCCAAGGCCTGCACGTATCTTACGTGTCATTTATGCATCGGGCAAGCGACGTCGGGCAACGAACTGCAGCATAAGCCAATACATACACGCATCAACCGCGGCATGTGCGCATCAGCAGGGCGATATTGGTCGAGGACTGCGCGCATCGGCTAGGCGACATTGGCCAACGGCAGGCTACAACAACCCAGGCCTGTACGAATCTGACGTGGCATGTGCTTATCGGACAAACGACATCGGCCGTGGCCTGCGTGCATCGGCCAAGTGAAATTTGACGTGGCCTGCGCATATCGGCCAACGGCAAGACGCATTAGCCAAGGCCTGCATTCTTCAGCCGTGGCGTAGGCGCATCAGATGGGCGACGTCGGTGGTGGCCTGCGCACATCATCCAGGCGACATCGGTCAATGTCAGGCATCATCAGCCAAGGCCTGCACGCATCTGAGGTGGCATGTGCGCATCGGGCAACGACTTCAGCCAACGGAAGGGGTCATCAACCAAGGACTGAACGCATCAGCTGTGGCATGTGTGCATCGATTGGGTGATATCTGACGTGGTCTGCGCGCATCATGCAGGTGACAATGACCAACGGCATACAACATTATCCAAGACATGTGCACATCTAACGTGGCGTGTGCGCATCGAGAAAGTGACGTCCGCCAACCATAGGCAACATCAGTCAAGGCCTGCACGCATCAGATGTGGCTTATGCGAATCGGCTAGGTGACATCATCTGTGGTGTGCGATCATCGGCTAGGCGACGTCAGTCAATCGCAGGCAGAATCAGCCAAGGCCTGCATGCATCTGACGTGGCATGTGCTTATCGCGCAACCGATGTCGGCTAACAGCAAGCAACATCAACCAAGGCCTACACGGAACAGCCTTGGCGTGTGCACATCGACTCGGTGACATCGGTCGCGGCCAGCGCGCATCGGCCAGGCGACGTCGGCCAACCATAGGCAACATCAAATATGGCCCAACCGCATTTGATGTGGTATGTACGCATCGGGAAAGCGACGTCGGCAAACAGCAGGCAGTAACCAAGGCCTGCACGCATCAACTGTGGCGTGTGTGCATCGGTATAGTGACATCGGCCGTGGCCTGCGCATTTCGGTTAGGCGACGTCGGTCAACGACAGGCAACATCAGCCAAGGCCTGCACGCATCTGATGTGGCATGTGCGCATATGGCAGGCGACGTCGGTAGACGACACGCAACATTAGCCAAGGCCTGCAAACATCTGTCGTGGCGTCTACGCGTTGGGTAAGCAACATCGGTCGTGGCCTGCACGCATCGGCCAGATGACGTCGCCCAATGGCAGGCAGCATCAGCTAAGGCCTGCACGCATCTGGGAATCAACTTTGGTCAACGGAAAGGCGCATCAGCCAAGGATTGCACGCATCAGTTGTGGCGTGTGTGCATCGGGTGGGCGACATCGGCCGTGGTCTGGGAGCATCAGCCAGGCAACGGTGGCCAACGGCAGGCAGTTTCAACCAAGGCCTGCACGTATCTGACCTGGCATGTGCGCATCAGGAAATTGACGTCAGCTAACGACAGGCAGCATCAGCGAAGTCTTGCACTTACCAGGCGTGGATTGTGCAAATCGGTTGGGCGACATCGGCCGTGGCCTGAAGTTATCGGATAGGCTATGTCGGCCAACAGCAGGCAGCATCAACCATGTCCTTCATGCATCTGACATGGTATGTGCGCATCGGGCAAGTGATGTCGGCCAACGGAACGGGTCATCAACCAAGGACTGCACGCATCAGCCGTGGTATGTGCGCATCGACTGGGCTACATCGGTCGTGGCCTGTGCATATGTAACGACTCGGAAAATGATAGAGTGAAACTAGAGCCTCATATGTGAGTTTGGAGTCGAGAACTAATGAAATGATTATATTTGAATTTGACCCAAAAAGTTCTTAAAAAATGTGCTTCGGAAACACCTTTAATTGTAATTTCCATATATC
>JAJOOS010006047.1:0-20850 GCA_029582725.1 Solanum chiquidenum | reverse complement strand
ATTCAATCAACATAATATAAGGCAGATTAAATCGCTTGACACTGTTAAGATCAAAAGGAACTCTTGTTGGTACTTCATATCCTTCTTCAGCATAGAACTACGAAAAAGTTACCAAAATTCAAGATCAAGTCACCATAAAAGAAATTCAATCCGCTGAAGTCATGGAGCAACATTTACCTCGAAATTAAAGAATTCAAAGAGGAGGTGCTCGAGAGCAGAACAAGACTCAAAAACCTTTGCGAAATCAAGATCCTTTACCTCCATATAACGACCTTCAAGATATAGTTTTACTAGACGAGGGGTGTTCTTTAGGCATATATAGCCTGTGAAATCGAGCGTTCTCAACGTGGGGACATTAATTTTGATTGTATCTAAGTTTTCTAAGTAACCAACACCAACTGCTCAAGCAACAGGCAATGATATATTAAACTTTCCAGCAATTCAGAAGAAATTATGACTTCGCATAATTCCAGGCGAATTAACCTATTAAATCTGTTGGTTTTTTGATAAAGAAATTAAGAAAATAACAGAGAAAGACTTTGAGAGAAAAAATACTGCAGTATTATCAAAGGGAATTTTTATTAATAATTCAGAGACATACATTTATAGATATAATTCCTAACTAAAAATAGAAAAATATGCTACTAACTTATCAGTAAAATTTAAATAACAAATAAAAAAACTAACTCTTAAATTCAAGTGACATAGGACTCTAATAAAATAATTTAAAAATCCTAAAAGTAGCTAACTGATTTATTTCTGCAATATCCTGAGACATATTCTCAACAAAATCCTTTAAAGGCCGAAGAATGATGTATTGAGCAATTATGAAGACTTAGATGCCTCAACTACGAACATGTGAAAATTGAAGAAGGTAATTTGTATGGGTTATCAAATGAAAGGTGAAGAACAAGATGTTGAATGCCCTTTCTAGAGAGGAAATATATAAAGTTGTCAATCTCAGGAGAATTTTCCAAATTAACAATGTCAAGGGTAAACTTAGTAATGGGTCCTTCATGAAGAGTCAAAAATTGGCAAATAATCTTTTTGAATTTAATTGTACGGTGTAATAAATAATTTTTTGTTATCCAATGAGATATATCAAGTGTCAACTTTGTATGCCTACATCAGTTATACCTCCATTTCTTCGATAAGATACTTGTTCTTGCAGCATATTTACAAGGCAAACACATCAAAATGATATTGATTACGTTATCTGCAAGGTTACTGAGGACGTCTAGGAGTAAACTTCGATAACACTTACTTTCATTAGGAGACATCATATACCAATAATCACCAAGAACCTGTAGAAATATACAATAATACGATGTAATTAGCAATCTCCAAATTATCATATTAACATAATAATGAAAGGAATACATACCATCATAATTACCAAGAACCTATAGTAAAAATAAATAATATATTAATATACAATAACAACATATTTAGTATAATTCGATAACGTGGGGTATGGGGAGATGTACACAGTCCGCAGAGATCTTATCTCTACCTTGGAGATAAATAAATTATGTTTGATAAACCCTCAGCTCAAGAAAGAAAAAAATAGTCCAAAATAGTATAGGGAAAGAAATAATGAAAATAAAAAAGTGTTATAGACAACCTGACGAATCATCTTATCTTAAATAGAAATCGTTAGTCGTAAGTATATAAGAAATCACAAAATTATTTGGACAAAGCAGCTATTGACATGGTCAGATCACCAACAAGGGTTGTGGTGGAGTGATAAGTACTCCTTCATCCTTAACGAAGAGGTCTCGGGTTCGAGCCCCCTTGGGTACGGAGTCGCCTTTGTTAGGGAGCGCTTTACCCCCAATGTGGGACTTTCCGGCGCGAATCCAGATTTAGTCGGGCTCCAATGTGGTTACCGGACACCGGGTGATTTTTCAAAATAAACCAAATATTAGAAGAAGAAAAAACACATACTTGATCAAATTTGCTCTATAATATTCATTACTTGCATTCTTATAGTCTATTTATAATTATTTTTTTCTAGCCCTAAACCTAAGTTCCCAAGGCATTTGGCCCATAACTAGCGTTTGACCCCAAGTTTCCAAATATTTTTGGCAAAAAATATTTGGGCCAAGCTTTTGATGAAATTACACCATGTATTTGGGCCTAAGTTTTCTCAAGAATATTTGACTATTTTAGAAAAATATGATTTATATCCATAAGTTTTAAAACTATTAAAAATACCAATAAATTTGTATTATCTATTTATAGTGAATATGTTCAGTTAAAAAAATAACTTTATAACATAATTGATAACAATCAGTAACCACAAAATAACAATATATGCAAGAGCGATACATTAATCGCATATTTAAATTTGTCATTGATTCAGTTATAATTATAACCCATTAAAACAAATTATTCTTTTTTCTCAATTGTATCACTCAAATTAGAACTATAACTTTTCTGAAGGAGGTAGTAACAAATATTAGTCGGACTTAATAAATAATGAATATTTTTTATAAAATATAAAAGTTTGGGGGTAATTTTTGAATTTTTTAAAATTTCCAAGTATTAGAACTTGGCTCAAATACTAGTTTTTTCTAGTATTTGGGAACTTGAGATATATACTTGGCAAATATATTTGCCAAGTTATATGACCAAACACCACTTCCCAAGTTTTCCCCAAGTTTTTCCTACGTATTCTTGGGGCCAAATGGGTCAGTATTTCTTTTCTTGAAAAATAAAGATTTCTTCACCTATAAATAGAACTTAATCGAACACCCATAGAATTCATTATTTTTTCTTGAAAAGTAAAGATACATAGGGATGTGTGTATTTGAATGTATCTTCCTCAATATATGATATAAAACTCTTAATTAGTGGTAATATATGTAATCGTTTGAAAATATAAGTAGCTAGGATTAGTATATATGGTAGTGATATATGTTTAATAATATAATAGAGTCTTAACATCATTCATGCACATCAAACTAATCCGTGTTATTCCACAAAACTTTTAATGCCTTTGAGCTTCTAATTTTTAAATATTATTTCACTTTGAAAATAAGAATCTACTTTTGAAAAATTTAATAGTGAAACATGATCAAACACCCCTAATTAAGTGCAAACAAACGAGGCGAAAAATGCCCTTTTAAGGTTGACTTGAAAAAAAGAGTTGAACTACTCCTTTTAAAAGCAAATGCAAGAGAGAACTTCTCAACAATCCTCAATGGCACATGAAACATGCTCAACTGTGATAAGAGAAGATTCAACAGCAACTGTGGTAAGAGAAAACCCCCGCTGGAAAGTCGGTATTTGGTCGGTATTTTAGGGAATACAGACCTCCGGAATTAAGTCAATATTCTAAGGTCGGTTTTCCTTGTTTTTTTAGTAGTGAAAGAAGCAACTCAAATGGAATATATGCATAAACGTAGACAAAAAAAAAACTCACTATTTACTCTAGACAAGGTACCAACTACTAACATAAAAAAAAAATTAACAACTACGCCTTAATCCCAAGCAAGACAGATCAATCACTCCTTTTAACCATATCTCCATATTAAATCGCGATCCTCTTCATGATACGAAAGAGTCCATCTTTGTGCGGTACAAAAGATTCTAATTTTCTCATGTTACTGCTAAAAGGCTTCATGACCTTACTCTTCGTGTCATATATAAATACGTTAGAGTTCTTCTTATGCTCTAGAATCAATACTTCACCATTCCTCACACCAGCAACAGCAACAAGGTTCCAAAATCTTGGCATTCTTCGCTCATCCTGTCTTGATGATTTGTATGGACAGATATAATTTGTCAACTCTGCCACGATCGTATAGTTCTTGGACCAAACTTTCCTTCGAAAATCTTCCAAAATCCAAACATTCATTGTTTTCTCCGAATCACAGTTGATAAAAGAAAGAAATCCATCCAACTCCACCAATGCATAATTGTTCGTTTTATTAATCTCTTTAACACGTTCTGGAAGATAAGTTCGACTGAATTTTTCCTCTTTTACTTGCATTGTAATGAAATATTCAGCTGAATCAACATACCAATGCAGAATCCTTCCATTAATCGACACTGGATTCTTCCAGTGAAACTTAACTGGATTAAATGGTCGATCATTTAGATCTTCCCATGGACTAGAAACTCGTTCCCATTGCAGTTCATCATCAGCACTGTTCACATTAAATATTTCAAAACCATAAGAATCTGTAACCACATGCACTACTTTATACTGTTTTGTCGAAGAGTCAAAGGCAAGTGCTGCACTACAAGCTTTATGTTTACAATGTGAAGGGCATCGCGGGATAGTGAGGCAGAACTTTGTTGCTGGATTTATGATTTGTAGCATCCCATTGTTCCCTGGTTCACTCATCAATAGAAATCCATCACAACTAGAATGAATCTTGCGTAATTTACTTAGTCCAACTTCACGCGATTCACATTCAAATTCTTTTCTTATCTCTATCAACTTTGTCTTCATACGCCATCCTAATCCTGACTGTATCACTAATTCTGTTTTGGATTCCATGAAATTTTGCTCAATGAAGAAACTCTCCGAGACAATTTCTTTCCATGATTTGCAGACGCGCATGACATACTTATGAATGTCTTTTGGCGGAATCTTCACTAGGATGTTAAATAAGATACCATCTGGAAGATTAGAAAGAGTACTAATCTTATGACTCTTGTTAACTACTTGTTTCATTCCTCGGCTTTTATTTTCTTCATACTTGTTTTCTTTTAAGCTCAACATCTGTCGAGCAAATTCAATGTCATCAATTTCAATATCCCCCATACTTGCAGCACGCGTACGTACACCAGAAAAAGAGTGATCTCTATATAGGTTTCTGAAGGAAATCAAACTTTTAAAAGTTAGAAACAAGGGATCAGAAAACTAAGTTTCACGACTCTTGCAAATAATTTGATATGGTAAGTTTAACGAGAGGTAGAGGTAGGCCGAATAAGTATTGGGGAGAGGTGATTTAGATAGAACATGGACACATCTTCAGCTTACCGAACACATGACCCTAGATAGGAGGATATGGAATTTATGTACATTCAGTGTACTCTACAGACAGAGGAATACATAGAATTGAACATTATAAAATAAGAAATTGAAAGATTTCGTTGAAATTGTTAAAAGAACTGCGGTATCCAGGTAAAAAAAACTGTCAAAAGATACATCTTAGTGAGACATAGAACAAGCCCTTCCAGAGAAACTAAAGCTTTATTAGTGAATGAACATCTTACACTCTTAGATCTCGTTTGATACGAGGGATAAAGAATAACTAGTCCACGATTAATTTTAGTATAAGTTTATCTCAAGTTTGATTGAAATAAAATCGCACGACAACTTACCCCATGATTTTAGTGCTATTTTTCTAGATAACTAATCCTAGATAATTGATTTTCGATAACTTGTTCCCCAATCAAACAAGTCAACTAGCAGGTATATCCTTAAAACATGAATCAACTATCACATAGAAATACTGAAGTAACACAAAGGAAGTACTTGGCCTATATTTCACTTAGTAGTGTAGCAACAAGTAAACAAAACAAAACAAAACAAAAATTGTATTATAAGGTAGTAAAGAAGTATTTTTATAAAAGAAAAATTAGGGAAAAAGTGTACGCCATTAAAGACTAATTGAATGATCACGAGTTCATGACGACCAACATAACAATAATAAACTTGAGGAATCACACATACTTTAGAATTATGTCAATTCAACCAAAGTTATAACCTCCTAATTCCTAATCATTATTTTCAAATCACTACTAAAAAACACTGAAATTAGCTACGAACTAGCAAACGAAAATTTGTAGTGAATATCAACAACATTCAAATTAAAAATCATGATATGACCTAAGATTAATTCAATGGCTATAATTAAAAAATCAAAGCTACTAACTTTTACTAAAACATAAATTAGAACTTACATAAATAAATATTGGAATTTAGAGAACATACAATATGATTTGCTTTATGTCCCGTGGAGACTTTTTAGGGCAATTTGGTTCGTCATTAAATTTGCCTTTGCGGCCGACTATCTATTTATAGCATGACATACTATATTTTTATCACTTAATCATATACAATTATTAAATTAATGTATATTTTCAGTTTATTAAATTGTTTAACCTTGATTCCTACATGAAATTGGTTTAGTGTGATCAAACTCCTCTATCAACTAACAATAATTAAACTTCCCATTTTTATCTTATGCATTATCCATTTTACCCCTGTTATATCACATCAATGTAGTACCTCTTTATATTATATATAATTTATTTTTTAACTTAGGTATTAATAATTTTTTCTTTAAGTTCATTAACATTATAAGTAGAATAATATTTTTATGAATTGTCGCAAAATTTAATATTATTTTTAGGGAAAAATGTCAAAAATGTCCTCCGTTTATAGTTTGGCTCAAAAATAATTTTTTGGTTAAAAAATGTTCTTGCAGTCAATACTTGGATCCATAAATGCTTCTATAGTTACTAAATGGGTCAAAAATGCCCTTTTCTGAATAAATATATTATTTTTTTCTTTTTAAACACATCCTAAGTTTTTTTAGGGTCTTGAAGAGGTATATTGTTTTGACTTAGATAAATTATGGAAAAAATATAGTAGGGATAAGGGTAAAAATGAAAAAAAAAATTATCGTTTCTTGATATGTTAAAAATGACAAGTAAATATGAAAATCTATTTATTTATTTTTATAGTGAACAAGTTCACATAGTCACCCATCATTAATTTTCATTTAAATAACGATAAAAAAATTCCTAAAAAAATCTGTGTTTCTTAATTTTTTTCAAATTGAAGTAAGAAAGGCATTTATTAATGAAATAAAAAATAATTGAATTCACAATCGAATAATTTTAAATATTCAATAAATTTCATACTACATACTCCCATAACGTGAACTCATATGTTTACAGCTCGATCCAACACAAATGAAATTAAATTCTTGCCACTTGCTGACATTATTATTTTTCAGTACCTTTCAAAGAGGGTCATCAATATTTTGTAGTACTATATTTATTGAGTAGTTGGCATCAGATACACCTATCATTAATTATAATTTATTCAAATTCAAATGCATTTATTATTATTTATTATATTAGGAAATATCTTTAGTTTGTATACTCCATTTCTAATTTATTAAATGTTCTTTTTACTACATTTTGCTAAAACAGTTGAAACTAATGACATTTGAAGAAAAAGTCTGTAGTTGAAAATATAGACCTTTCCTCTCATGTAGTCCAATTATATTGAACCCACTTGGTAATTATAGATTAACTGAAAATTAATAGGAGTAATAATTATCTTATGAATTTAGTTATTCAATTAGTATGTTTATATATCGATGATAGGTAATAGGGAAAAAACTCAAATATGCCATCAAATTTTGAGAAAAAAAAGCTTATCAATGTCATTGGTTAAAAGTTCGGTTCATATATGTCATTTTCGTTTGAGAAAAAGCTCACTCATGTCATTATTTGTTAACTGAAAACAAGTTTGGTGTTGCAGAATCATTTTTACATGTGGCCAATTATGATTCATACGAAATAAACGAGCCAAACTTTTAATGAATGACATAGATGAGTCTTTTCTAAAAGTTCGATAACATATTTGAGGTTTTTTTCTTTTTAAACAAAATCAATGACATGACATGACCGAATCATAATTGGTCACATGTAAAAATGGTTTTGCAAAATCAAAATTATAACCCGTTAACAAATATGACATGAATAAATCTTTTCTTTAACAAAATGACATAGATGAGCCAAACTTTTAACAGATGACATGCATACACTTTTTCTCAAAATTTAATGGCATATTTAAGTCTTTTCCCTAGATAATATATAAACTCGAATCTAATAAACCGATAAGCCACACCCTAATTGAAAATAGCCCTTTCCTCTCATATAGTCCAAGTATGTTGAACCAACTTGGTAATTATCGATTAACTAATTAATCGAACACCAATCATTATTATCTTATCATATTTACAAATCGATAATAGATAATATATAAAAATCAAATCGAACCCACCAATAGGAAAATATTGGCCTTTCCACTCATGTAGTCCAAATAATGGGACCACTTGGTAAGTGAGTTTTTTTGGATTACTTGAAAAGACTTGCCATATAGTATTATTTTTAGATAGATACTAAAGAAGACTTGGACATACCTTCCTTCATTTATTAATTTTCTCATTTTTGTGGCTCTCAACAATAGACCAAATTAGCATATTTTCTCTCAATCAAGAAAATATTACCAATGTTGTTAAATTTTGTCATACTAGTGTCTCTCTTCTTTGCACCAACTTCTTGTGAAGGTGATGGATTCATTTACAATGGATTCAAATCAAGTGATCTTAGCTTAGATGGCATTGCTAATATTACATCCAATGGTCTTTTGTTGTTAACAGATTCCAAAACACAAGATCAAGGCCATGCTTTCTATCCAAATCCAATTCATTTCAAGAATTCACCTAATGGTAATGCATTTTCATTCTCTACAACCTTTGTGTTCGCGATAAGGTCTGATTATCCACCATTGGATGGTCATGGACTAGTTTTTGTTATCGCACCACAGAGAGGAATTCAGAAGGCTTTGGCAAACCACTATCTTGGCCTTTTTAACTCAAGTAATAATGGAGATAAATCAAACCATGTTGTTGGAGTTGAGCTTGATACAATATATAGCGCGGATTTTGGTGATATGAATGACAATCATGTTGGAATTGATATAAATGGATTGAGGTCTGTAGCAAATCACACAGCAGGTTATTTTGATGATACTGGTTTGTTTAACAACTTGATTCTAGTTAGTGGCAAGGCAATGCAAGTTTGGGTGGATTATGATGGCAGAACTAAGCTAATCAATGTGACAGTAGCTCCATTACATATGGAAAAACCAGTTAGTCCACTTTTGGCTTTGAAATATGATCTTTCGCCGATTCTTAATCAGATTATGTATGTTGGTTTTTCATCATCAACAGGTTCAGTCCCAACACATCATTATATCTTGGGATGGAGCTTTAAGGCAAATGGGAAAGCTCAAGAACTTTCTCAACTTCCTAGTCTTCCTCGTGTTGGGCGCAAAGGGACATCAAGATTTGTAACGATTGGTTTACCGGTGATCTCTTTGGTTTCAATTATTGTAGCAACCTTAGTGGTGGTTTACTATGTAAGAAGGAAGAAGTATGAAGAAGTTCTTGAAGATTGGGAACTGGAGTATAGACCTCAAAGGTTCAATTATAAAGATTTGTACACTGCTACTAAAGGATTCAGAGAAAAGGAGTTGTTGGGAGCTGGAGGATTTGGTAAAGTTTATAAAGGAGTGATGCCTGTAACCAAACTTGAGATAGCTGTAAAGAAGATATCTCATGAATCAAGACAAGGGATGAAGGAATTTGTTTCGGAGATTGTAAGTATAGGCCGTATACAACATAGGAATGTAGTACCACTTTTGGGCTATTGTAGGCGAAAAGGGGAATTACTTTTGGTTTATGAATTCATGTCTAATGGAAGTCTAGAGAAGTATTTATACGACCAACCAAGACTCACCCTCGATTGGAACCAAAGATTCAGAGTCATTCAAGGTGTAGCATCAGGACTATTTTTCCTCCATGAAGAATGTGACCATGTAGTGGTTCATAGGGATATTAAGGCTAGTAATGTCTTGTTGGATGGTGAACTAAATGGCAGGCTAGGAGACTTTGGACTCGCGAGGCTATATGGTCATGGGACCGATCCTCAATCAACTCGTGTCGTTGGTACTCTTGGTTATCTTGCACCAGAGCATACTAGAACTGGCAGGGCAACACCTAGTAGTGATGTATTTTCCTTTGGGGCTTTTCTGCTTGAAGTTGCCTGTGGTAGGAGGCCGATAGAGCCAAGACAAGACGGTGATGGTCTGATTTTAGTCGATTGGGTGTTTTCGTGCTGGAATAGAGGTAATATTCTTGAGGCAGTTGATCCAAACATAGGGACTGACTTTGTTCCTGGACAAGTGGAGTTGGTCTTAAGTCTAGGCTTGTTCTGCTCTCATTCAGAGCCCTCATTTAGGCCAACCATGCGACAAAACGTGTTGTTCTTAGATGGTGTTGTGGCCTTGCCAGAGTTATCAGCACTCGGTGTTTCATCTGCTGGCCTAACATTTGACCATCGCGAAGGTTTTGATGATTTTATCAAGTCGTATCCAGCTTCTTCTGTTAATGCACATTCCCGCGCTTCATCTGCAACAGAATCACTCCTTTCTGATGGTCGATGATTCATGATGAGTTCGACATATCTTCTTTGGTGGAATATTGATATACTGAACCTGGTAAATATAACATGATTTTAGTGATTTTGTACTTCTGATAAATTATCGTAATTGAGAAATGTCTTAAGATATCAGCCATGATATCCTGATCTTATTGTTTACTTCCAATGCTAAATAAATACTAATCTGAGATTCAGCAATGGCTGGTCAGTGTAGTACTGCTGAATTAGTCTACGCACGAAAAGTCTATGCAATTGGTACCAAATGTATCGTCTCATCGACCTACTAAACTTCTATTCTAGAATATGACTGCTAACTCTTGTTCATAGTTTTGCTTCAAATATAAAAACATGACTAATGGAAGCAAAATTAGTAAGCACACTCTTGAATGAAAGTTAAAAACAGTTCACTTAACAGTAGAACAAAGAGACTTGATTTACATTTAGGTAACAACTAGGAATTGAGGCATTACCATGACTAATAATAACTCTTAACGGGTCAACAATTGAAAATAAGTAAATGATAACAACTATACTCACTAAAAATGAAAGTCAAGAAGTTCAACAAGACCTCTAAAAAAAAACTAAAGATAGAAAACTAAAGATTTATTAATTAAAAAAAGAGTGTCGACAGATGAAAGGAACCTCAAGACATTTAATTAATAAACATTCAAAAGTTTGACATAAATGTATTGGAAGATCATGAAAACAACTCCAACATTGAATAGACTCCAATTCCAGTAAGTGTTGGTAGATGCATGTACTCAAGTTGTTGATTCATATATTGTGCAATTTAAGAAGTAGTACTCCGCGATTTCAAATTATTTGTCGTAATTTTTTTAAAAAAAGTTATATGAAATTATTTTTTTTGTCCATTTTTATTTGTTATTAAATCTAGAAATGAAAAAGAAATGCACTTAAACTATATGAAATTGAACAAAAATATCCCAATTTATACATTGATCCAAAAAATGTCAGTATCATTAATATTTTGGTCGAAAAATGCCCCTATTGTTACTTTTTTGGGTAAAATGGTATGAAGTTGAACATATTTTTTGGACATGCAATTTGAATTTTTTGACTTTGCATTTTCTTTCATAATGGATTCCCATGAGTTGTGAAAAGTATCAAAATTTCTCTAATTCGTACACAATCATACCAAATAAACAAATCATAATAAGATACTCGAATATCCTAAGGTGTTACATTGATAAATTGAGTATCTTCATGTTCCTTTTATAAATAAATGTATGGAATTAATACAAACTTCCAAATACACATAATTTTATAAAGATTCATGGTACAAACATTTTTTTAAAGTCGAATATGGATAATTTCGCATAATTTAAAATGGTGTGTATTTTTTACGAAACATAAACTTGAAATTTTACATATAAAAATGGTAGAAATCATAATTTGTTGTAATATATGCTACTTATTATGATGAAAATTAGTTAAAATAAAATAACTTTTATAAAATATAAGAATGTTATAGTATTGTGGAATTCAACTTGATTACGACTCAAGAACCACCCTTTCAAAATTCATTTTTTTTCTCCCAGATTTAATCATAATAAAGAAAAGAAGAAGGAATGACGACCATTAAAGGTCCAATCTATTTACGAAGTCAACTATTCAACAATTCAACTATTCAAATACACCCTCCATTATAAATTATAATTTTTCTCATGTTCATATGCATACAAAATCTATTATATAAATTATAATGTTATTCAAAGTTTCTGAATCTCGAAAAAGGAAAAGTGTCACCGAATAGAGTGAGTATTACAATTGGATTTATAGTTAAATATTAATAAATTTTTTAATACATATACAAAAAATTTACAATTGGATTTAAGTTTTAGTAAATTTATGTATCACATGGTTGATTTTCCACGGAGCAAGGGGGGTTGGCCTCTGTGGCAAACAAGATAAGAGAAGCGAGGCTAAGATGGTTTAGGCATGTGAAGAGAAGGTACGCCAATGCACCAGTGAGTAGGTGTGAGAGGTTGATAGTAACATGAATTAGGAGAGGCAGAGGTAGGCAGGAAAAAAACTCGCATAATTTTATTCTTCAATGAGTATTACCAAATGTTGTTTTAGTTGTTTTGTATCTTATTATTTTGCAATCCTGCTTGGAAAACAATTTTTTTTTTAGTTTGAAATCTCTCGAAAGCAACCTATCTACCCAAAGATGGGGGAGGTCATCTCTCTAGCTAAGTTGCTCGGACTTCACTTTTGGTGCCGCTCCCGTGTCGACACGACATGGGTGTGGGTGTTGGGATTCGTGTCCAATTTGGTCAACCAATTTTGGGTACTTTGACCAAAATTGATAGGGAAAAGTCCAAACAATTTTAATGATTTATGTAATCACTACAAAAACTAAGGTGAAATTAAAGAAAATGGAATACCTTTCATATAAAAATTTGTATGTCCCTCATTTTCCTTTAATCTCCATTCAAGATTCTCCTCAAGTTCGTCATATAATATCTCATAATTTAGGTTTTATAACTATTTTTAGATATTTTAATAATTTTTAGGCAAATCCCCACATCCCTATCCATACATGGATCCATATTTCTGAATCTTAAAAATTAGATCATTAAAGATCCGCACCCGTATCGAACACCCTTACCCGACTCCGAGCAACTTAGCTCTCTAGAGCCCACTTGTTGGATGGCACTGAATATGTTATTGAAATTCAACTAATGTAAATCTTATTCAACCAAACATGAGAAGACTACTGCAATTGAAATAAAATTCTAGCCACTTGGCCATTTGAATAAAAAGTCTGCAGTTGAAAATATAGACCTTTCTTATTATGTAATCCAAATTTTAGTACTAGTGTGAGATGGACCAACTTAGTATATAGATGACTTTTTTTTGTATTCCTTGAGACGACTTGGAAAATATTGAGTAACATTTTTGGACTACTATAGAAAAAATGGATAAAAAAGATCATTTTTTTGTCATATCAAGAAATGTATAAACAGTAGAACAAATTAGCTTTATTTGGTCACAACTCACAAATCACAATATTATCTCTCAATCAAGAAAATATTGTCAATGTTGTTCAATCTTGTCATACTAGTGTCTCTCTTCTTTGTTGGTATTGCACCAGCTTCTTGTGAAGTTGATGCATTCATTTACAATGGATTCCAATCAAAGAATCTTAGCTTGGATGGCATAGCAGAGATTACGCCCGATGGTCTTTTGCTGTTAACAGATTCTGAAACTCAAGATCAGGGCCATGCTTTCTATCCGAATCCAATTCATTTCAAGAATTCAACTAATGGTACTGTAGTATCATTCTCCACAACATTTGTGTTTGCCATAAGGTCTGATTATGGAATTTTGAGTGGTCATGGACTGGTTTTTGTTATCGCGCCACAGAGAAGAATTCAAGGAGCTTTGGCATACCACTATCTTGGCCTTTTTAACTCAACTAATAATGGGGATAGATCAAACCATGTTGTTGGGGTTGAGCTCGATACAATCTACAGCGAAGAATTTGGTGATATCAATGCCAATCATGTTGGAATTGATATAAATGGATTAAGGTCTGTAGCAGTTGAAACAGCAGGTTATTTTGATAATACTGGCTTGTTTCATAATTTGACTTTGATAAGTGGTCAGCCAATGCAAGTTTGGGTGGATTATGATGGCAGCACTAAGCAAATTAATGTAACAGTAGCTCCATTACATTTGGAAAAACCAGTTACTCCACTTCTGTCTTTGAAAACTGATCTTTCGCCGATTCTTGATCAGACCATGTATGTTGGTTTTTCATCATCAATTGGTTCAGTCCCAACACATCATTATATCTTGGGATGGAGCTTCAAGACAAATGGGAAGGCTCAAGAACTTTCTCAACTTCCTAATCTTCCTCGTCTTGGGCGCAAAGGGACATCAAGATTTGTAAAGATTGGTTTGCCATTAATCTCTTTGGTTTTACTTGTTGTAGCAACCTCAATGGTGGTTTACTATGTAAGAAGGAAGAAGTATGAAGAACTTCTTGAAGATTGGGAACGCGAGTACAGACCGCAAAGGTTCATGTACAAAGATTTGTACACTGCCACTAAAGGATTCAGAGAAAAGGAGCTGTTGGGAGCTGGAGGATTTGGTAAAGTTTACAAAGGAGTGATGCCTATCACCAATCTTGAGATAGCTGTAAAGAAGATATCTCATGAATCAAGACAAGGGATGAAGGAATTTGTTTCGGAGATTGTGATCATAGGTCGTCTACAACACAGGAATGTAGTACCACTTTTGGGTTATTGCAGGCGGAAAGGAGAGTTGCTTTTGGTTTATGAATACATGTCTGGTGGAAGTCTAGACAAGTATTTGTACAACAAACCAAGATTCGCCCTTGATTGGAACCAAAGATTCAGAGTTATTAGAGGTGTAGCATCAGGACTATTTTTCCTACACGAAGAATGTGACCATGTAGTGGTTCATAGGGACATTAAGGCTAGTAATGTCTTGTTGGATGGTGAACTAAATGGTAGGCTAGGAGACTTTGGACTTGCGAGGCTATATAGTCATGGTACCGATCCTCAGTCTACTCGTGTCGTTGGTACTCTTGGTTACCTTGCACCAGAGCATACTAGAACTGGCAGGGCAACACCTAGTAGTGATGTATTTTCCTTTGGTGCTTTTCTGCTTGAAGTTGCCTGTGGTAGGAGGCCAATAGAGCCAAGACAAGACGATGATGATCTGATTTTAGTCGATTGGGTGTTCTCATGTTGGAATAGGGGTAATATTCTTGAGGCTGTTGATCCAAACATAGGGATTGATTTTGTTCCAGGGAAAGTGGAGTTGGTCTTAAAGCTAGGCTTGTTCTGCTCTCATTCAGTGCCCTCGTATAGGCCAACCATGCGACAAATCTTGTTGTTCTTAGATGGTGTTGTGGCCTTACCAGAGTTATCATCACTCGGTATTTCATCAGCTGGCCTAACGTTTGACCATCACGGAGGTTTTGATGATTTTGTCACGTCCTATTCATCTTCGATTAATGCACATTCCCGTTCTCCATCTGTAACAGACTCCTTTCTCTCTGGTGGCCGATGATTCTTACATTAAATATGTTAGTAATTTTAACTTGTAAGTTGTAATCATGGTTAGCACCTTATCTTAGTTTTAATTGAATCTCTATACTACTGCACCTCAAATAAGATGGAAATGCACTTTCTTTTTAATTCAAGCTTAATTTTCTTATCAAATTTTGACTTCAACTTAGTAGCATACATGTAGTCAACTAATAATTGACATGCACTCACACAAGAATTTGCTTGTATGTTACTTCCATTGCTTCCAGTAGAGCTACCGTTTGATTTATCAGTTTAGGCAACTCGTCGACAAGGATTGCCTAGTAATTTGCTTATCACAATTCCAGGTTCATGAATTGACATGATCTGCTAATTGAAGTCCAAAAAGTTGACTTGTTTAATGATCCTAGAAATTGACTCAGGAGTTTTCTTCAATTTCTCCTTGAGATCTATGTTTTCAGTGTTTACTAAACAAAGCGTCTCCCCAAACTCTATTTGAGTGGTTCAAACAACTCTTTCATTTTCGAAAATGTTCAGGCTATCATTTAAGAAATCATTTTCTGTTGTGAACTCACAGAGTGAATCAATCAGGACATTTTCCAAGCTTTTCTGTTTCTTTAGTGAATAGTCATTAAGATTTTGCTTAATGTCAAGAAGTGTTGCCTTTTCATCTTCATCATCTGCTGGCTTTGCCACGAGAGCAAAGAGTGAACTGAAAGCAATTATCATTATCCTCTCCTGCCATCATTGATGCATCTTCTGAGTGCTCCAATTCCTCAGATCTACTCGATGAGTCCCCCCAAGCAGCTAGAGCTTCTTTGACAAGGTAAACAACAACAGCTCTTCTTTTGAACTTGTCTGGGACCCGGTCCCTTTGTTTATCCTTGTCACCACCAATTTTAATGTAGTCCTTGTATTATACCCTGTGCATTGGACAGTCTCTAATGAAATGACTCGGGCCCTTTGTTTATCCAGTCCCTAGGTGTTAACTGTATAGAGAGTACTTGCTTTGATATCAACTGTTGGCTTGTATGAGTCCACCACGAGTTAAGAGAGCATGTCCTATTGAGACCTAAGATTTACGTATTGTATAGTTCATATTGAAGTGTATTGTGTATTACTGTGGGTGTTAGTTACAATAGTTAGTTAGATATTTAACCATATTCAGTTAGAGTTAGAATGTGTATAAATAGATAGCTTGTATTCATTCCTGAACTACTTTTTCATAAATGAGAATCCAAAGTTGTTTCTCCCTCTTGGCATTGTTGCAGTAGCTTCTCATTCACCATTAATGGTGATTCTCGAGCTCGAGTAGCAAGATTTAACATGGTATCAGAGCCTTAACGGCATTTCTCTTCCTCAATTTCATTCTCCTCTCTTTCGTTTGTGTTTACTCTCGTTTGTGTTTACTCTGTTTCTCTCTTCACGATTCGCGATTCTATCAATTTGAATTCTCTCAATCTCAACTCTGCGTTTCGATACACTCAATTCTCATAATGGTTGAAGTTGTTGATCCAGCTGTTGAATCCTCTGTTTCGACTTCCATTGATGTAGGAAGTCAATTGTATATTCATCCTTCTGATAGTGCAGGTGCGGTGTTGGTCCCTGTTCCCTTCGATGGAGTTGGTTTTAGTTCATGGAAGAGAGGCGTTCTCCGTTCGCTATCAGTGAAGAACAAGTTGGGCTTCATCAACGGAGAGTGCTTGAAACCACCAACGACTTCCCCCAATTATCGCCAATGGGAACGATGTGATGCCATGGTTACTTCATGGATCCTCAATTCCCTAAGCAAAGACATTGCTGACAGTGTCGAGTACGTGTTTGATTCACTGGAATTGTGGAGTGAGCTAAAGGATCGATATGATCAAACTAATGGTGCCAAATTATATCAGATTCAAAAGGAAATTAATGATCTAAGTCAGGGATCTCTAGATATCACTTCCTACTATACCAAGATGAAGAAACTTTGGGAGGAACTCAGCAATTTATGTGTGAAAAATCAGTGCAGTTGCTTGTGTACTTGTGGTGCCAAGGACACTATGCATAAGGCAGAACAGGATAGACGACTAATCCAGTTTCTTATGGGCCTCAATGAAGCATACACTATCATTCGTGGAAGCATCCTCATGATGAAACCATTGCCTTCCATGGGCCAGGCATTTGCTCTCTTAATTCAGGAGGAGAAGCAAAGAGAGTTTAAGCCTAACAATCAATTTTTTGCAGATTCATCCTCTATGTGTGCTAGCTCCTCAACTGGACAGTCGCGACATACTGGAGGATACTCAGGTGGACGAGGCTTCCAAACTAACTACACGCAAAACACTGGGGGAAGAGGAACAAGACCCTTCTGTGAACATTGTAAGAGGTTGGGCCATACGAAAGACAAGTGTTACAAGTTGCACGGTTATCCTGATAAGCCATCTTCTAGCCTAGGATCTAACAACATCAATACTCAGAAAAATCCATTCAACTCCAATTTCAATCCCAATTACAAAGGGTATAAAGGAAAAGGTACTGCAGCAAATGCTCATGGCTCTTGTTCTAGTGAGAGAGATGATCTTCCTTCTCAGAATGGGAATCTGAACATCTTGTCAACAGAACAATACAATCACTTGATCAACATGCTGCAAGCCTTCCAAGGAGGAAACATGAAGGATCCATTCGCTGCATCAACACCTGCTAATGGTGCTGCAAACTTTGCAGGTATAATTGCTTGTAACTCTTCCATTGATTATGGCAAACTTTCATGTGGTTGTTTCAAAATAAAAACGGATTTGTGGATATTAGATTCTGGAGCAACACACCACATTACCTTTAATAAGAATCACCTGTCCAAACTCATCACTATACTGGATATCCTATGAAGACATGAGGGCTGGCTTTAGGATCAAATTTGGTTCTATGGACTTTTGGTATGGTAGGATAGCATAGGCAACCAAAGCTTCTTAAGTGGGAATAAGATGGTGTGACTTGGTGTAATACTGCAATGGGAGATTTATTGTGTAGGATTGGTGAAGGGAGTCTGTTAATGATGTAGGTGGCTGTTAAGATACACTCACCCTATACTTGTAAGTTTACCTAATGGATATAAAGTTAAGGTAACACAAATTGGAGAGACAACACTGACCTCTGGGATTACATTATCCAATGTCCTTTTCATACCTACCTTCCAATATAATCTGATCTCTATCAGTGCTTTGACAGATCACCTCCAATGTACTGCATTCTTTACTAACTCTTCATGTCTACTGCAGGCCCCTTCACTGAGGAGGCCTCTGGAGATTGGTAGAATGCATGATGGACTGTATCTCCTTTGCTCTCACTGTCTACAAAAGAAGAACTCTTCTGTTTCTTGTTTCTCTGTTGAAAATAAAGACAATTGTCTATATAGTTCTCATCTTCATCCCTGTATTTCTGATGTAACAAAATCATTTGATGATAATAAAACTAGTATTTCAGCTTCCAATTCCTACATGTCTCATGCTAATTCTGTTATTGATCCTTCTATGTCTCATGCTAATACTACAGATCTAATATGGCATTATAGATTAGGCCATGTTCCCTTTGTAAAAATGAGGAAATTGACTTCCATACCTGTGAAATTTTCACCAAAGCAGCCTTTCTTCTGTCCAATTTGTCCTATGGCTAGACAATCTAGGCTGCCCTTTCCCAATAGAACCACTACTTCACCCCACTGTTTTGACCTGATACACATAGATCTCTGGGGGCCATATCACATCAAAACACATGACAACTACAAATACTTTCTTACCTTAGTTGATGATCACAGTAGGGCAACCTGGACACATTTGTTGAGTTGTAAAAGCAATGCCCTTAGTGTCATCCAAGCCTTTGTACTTATGGTTGAGACCCAGTTTCACACTACTATCAAGGTCATCAGATCAGACAATGGTCTAGAATTCTCCAATAATGAGGCAAATTCATTCTTCCAGTCCAAAGGGATTATACACCAGAAAACCTGCCCACACACACCACAACAAAATGGTGTAGTAGAAAGGAAGCACAAATACCTACTTGAGACTGCTAGGGCTTTGTTATTTCAATCTAAACTACCAACCAAGTATTGGGGTGAGTGTATCTTAACAGCCACATACATCATTAACAGACTGCCTTCACCAATCCTACACAATAAATCTCCCATTGCAGTATTACACCAAGTCACACCATCCTATTCCCACTTAAGAAGCTTTGGTTGCCTATGCTATCCTACCATACCAAAAGTCCATAGAAGCAAATTTGATCCCAAAACCAGCCCTCATGTCTTCATAGGATATCCACCTACCACCAAAGGATACAGAGTGTTGAACCTAGAAACTAGAAAGATCCATATCTCCAGGGATGTAGTGTTTCATGAGACAATTTTCCCCTTTTCTTTGACAACTGATACTGTCACATTTCCCACATCTCCCTTTTATTATTCCAGCATCCCCATTCAACATTCTGATCCAAGCACTACACCCTCCAATCCAAATATAATTCCTGAAACTGTACCTGAACCTGATAGTTCTGCACCAAACTCCCTCACCACACATCCTGTTCTCAGAAGGTCCACCAGAGACCACAAACCACCATCCTACTTGAAAATTTTTATCCATCATGCACCTCAGTCCTCCTCCAATTCTCTTTCTGCCTCTTACCAGCACACTAATCAGATTGCTCCTGAGGATTTATTACCTGCTAGTCAGTCTTTTGTGATGAATATTTCTTATGATTGTGAGCCCTCATCTTATGAAGAAGCAGCAATGAACCCTGCCTGGCAAACATCCATGACACAAGAGTTCCTAGCATTACATGATAATCATACATGGGATTTGGTACCTTTACCCCCTGGCAAGAAACCCATTGGATGTAAATGGGTGTATAAGATAAAACATAGAGCAGATGGTAGTATAGAGAGGCTAAAAGCTAGGCTGGTAGTGAAGGGTTATACACAACATGCTGGGATTGATTACAATGAAACATTTTCTCCAGTTGTCAAGATGACAACAGTCAGAGCTTTACTTGCTATTGCAGCTAAGAAGCATTGGGACATCTTTCAGTTGGATGTTAACAATGCATTTCTCCATGGAGAACTACATGAAGAAGTTTACATGGACATTCCCCAAGGATTGGATACGACTAAGGGTATAGAAACTGGTAGTTCTAGACTTGTTTGCAAGCTGAACAAGTCCTTGTATGGCCTTAAGCAAGCTAGTAGACAGTGGTATGCAAGACTGACCGATGCCCTCAACTCTAGAGGTTATATTCACTCCATGAATGACTATTCTTTGTTCTATAAGAAATCAGGTTCCTCTATCGTATTTGTGGCTGTTTATGTGGATGATGTGTTACTTACTGGTACTGATTTACTTGAAATTAATAGCTTGAAGTCTTATCTTCATGATACCTTCAAGATCAAAGACCTAGGAAAGCTGCACTATTTCCTTGGCCTGGAGGTTTTGTATAAACATGATGGAATACTTATCTCTCAGCGAAAGTTTGCACTTGACCTGCTCAAGGAGTATAATTGCACTAAGTTTGC
>JAJOOS010006046.1:0-15210 GCA_029582725.1 Solanum chiquidenum | reverse complement strand
ACACACGTAGCCAGACCAAGGTGCGGGGTGAAATTCTCTAGATGCCGGACCAAGGATTTAGAGATACCTAACTTATCACTTTGCATGTAATACACTAGGAAAAGATTGTTGTTACTAGGATTACTGCGTTATGAGCTTGTGGGGAACACATATACCTTAGTTATTTTTCTCAGCTTGATAACAACCAACATTGACTACTGAATTCTGATTACTTATCGAATTTTCATAATTGTTTCACAAAACCCCCCTTTTTAATTAATTGTTATTTTCTTGGAAATACTTTGAATAATTGAATATAATCGTGGGTTAAAGTAAAGTCTAAACCATTTTCCTTGTGGGATCGACCCCAACCTACAAGTTGGGTTCTTTACTTGATAACGATCGCTTACGCTTCTTTAGGGAGGTTTAATTTGAGCGTATCAGTGCTTCCCCATGGGGTGCCCCAATTTTATTTGTTAAGAAAAATGATGGTTATATGAGAATGTGTATAGATTACCGGCAATTGAATAGGGTCACTATTCAAAACAAGTACCCTTTGCCTCGAATAGATGATCTTTTTGACCAATTGTAAGGTGCATCTATTTTCTCTAAAATCGATCTAAGGTCTGGTTACCATCAATTAAAAATTAGGCCTGAGGATGTTCCCAAGACGATATTTAGGACTCGCTATGGGCACTACGAGTTCCTAGTTATGTCTTTTGGTTTGACTAATGCGCCTGCAACTTTCATGAGTTTGATGAATGTGGTGTTCAAGCCATTTCTTGATTCGTTTGTTATAGTCTTTATTGATGACATTTTGGTCTATTCGAAAAGTGAGGAAGAGCATGCCGACCATCTTCGTATTGTTCTGGGTGTTCTTAGGAAACAAATGTTGTATGCTAAATTTTCTAAGTGTGAATTTTGGTTGACTTATGTTGCGTTTTTGGGGCATGTAGTTTCAAAGGAAGGGGTAATGGTAGATCCCCAAAAGATTGAGGCGGTTAAGAATTGGGTTCGGCCAAGTTCGGTGACTGAATTAGGAGTTTTGTGGGGCTCGCTAGCTACTACCGTCGATTTGTGAAGAACTTTGCTTCTATTGTCACTCACTTGACAAATTTGACCAAGAAGGAGATACCATTTGAATGGACTGAAAAATGTGAGGAGAGCTTCCAAAAGCTCAAGACTCTCTTGACCACCTATTCTTGCACTACCGATTGAAGGTAAGGATTTTATAGTTTATTGTGATGCTTCTCATTCTGGGTTGGGCGCTATGTTGATGCAGGATAAGAATGTTATAGCCTATGCGTCGCACCAATTGAAGGTGCATGAGAGAAATTATCCAACGCATGATTTGGAGTTAGCAGCGGTAGTATTTGCTCTTAAGATCTGCCGGCATTATCTCTATGGTGTTAAGTGTGAGGTGTTTACTGATCATCGTAGTTTGCAACATGTGTTCACTAAAAAATATCTGAATTTGAGACAGCGAAGGTGGATGGAGTTACTCAAAGATTATGATGTGACCATTCAATACCATCCGGGTAAGGCTAATGTTGTGACAGACGCTTTGATTCGAAAAGCGGTGAGTATGGGTAGTTTAGCTTGCTTGAGTGTAACCAAGCGACCTTTGACTAAGCAAATTCAGACCTTGGAGTCTAAGTTCATGCAGTTGGGCATCTCAGAAAGAGGAGGGGTGTTAGCTAGCATTGAAGTTAGGGCCACACTCACTGAGGAAATCAAGGCCAAACAATTTGAGGATGAAAATTTGAGTGAGCTTAAGAAGAAGATTGCGATTGGTAAGGCACAAGAGACCACTCTTGATGCGGAAGGTGTGCTCAGTTTTAAAGGAAGGATTTGTGTTCCTCGAGTTGATGACTTGATTAAAAAATTGTTGACAGAATCCCGTGGTTCGCGATATTCCAATCATCCGGGAGTGACTAAGATGTATTGAGATTTGAAGCGAATTTATTGGTGATCGGGCATGAAGAAGGATATAGCGGAATTTGTGGCAAAGTGTAAAAATTGCCCACAAGTAAAGTATGAACATCAAAGGCCGGCGGGTTTGCTTCAAAGAATGCCAATTCCGAAATGGAAGTGGGAGAGGATAGCCATGGATTTTGTGGTTGGTCTTCCCAAGACTTTGGGGAAGTTTGATTCTATTTGGGTAGTGGTTGACAGATTGACTAATTCAGCCCATTTTATTCCGATAAGAATAGATTATAATGCTAAACAATTGGCTAAAGTCGATGTGAAAAAGATAGTAGTTGCTTGGTTTGGGTTGTAGTAGTGGTTCTCCCACCGGAGGGCTAGTGTGGGTGCCAATCACGACGGTCTGGTTTGTGATATTATTACTCTTAAAATAATAAATTCATTAATTTGATGTATCTATTATCAATATATGGTGTATCCAACAAACTAAACACTTATATACATGTGAATCCATATGTATCATAAAAGTATGTTTATTTATTTAGTGTATTTGTTATATGTGTCTAGTATTAATTTCATATATCTTTTATATGTATCTAGTAATAATTTGATGTATCAAGTATCAATTTCATACATTATATTCAAAAATATGTATCTCGGATATATAATAAGCATATGTATATAATTATGTGTATCTAAATATGAAATGTAACTGAAACACATGAATTTAGGAACAAATCACGATGGTAGAATATTTGTCTTATCATTAATCCAAAAAAAAGTTAAAAAAATCAAAATTCTTCCTTTTTTAGCATGTGAATTTTTTTCTCACAGATACATATAATCTCAAGTCAGATACATGAACTCTTATGTACACCTGATGTGTATTCAACATTGTTACATATCTAATGGTGTATTTATTCTGTTAATTAAAACTTGACGTAGTTTTCCATCTTGATTGGGTCGTTCCTATACTGAGATCTATTCTCGGCTTGAATATTGGCGGATGAAGAGTCAGTCTCTGCAATGAGAAATTCATGAGTAAAAATAAACAAATAAAAGTTGTTTGATTTAGTATAATATTGTTAATTTGTAGTACATTTAACAAGAATCATCCAATTTTGAGAATGGTTAGCCATTAAAGAGTTTGAGAAACAACAAAATCAAAAAATATAAAACCTAATTTGTAAAACTTTTTTAAATTAAACTTAAGAATATTATGAATTTTGACTCAGATACAAAACCAAAATACATGAAAATAATAAAAGAATAGAAACAAACTTATCAGTAAAATACTGATTTAAACATGCAAACATGTATTGAGAGAATGAAGGAATAAAGAGGGAGAAGATGAACAAAAAAAGTGGGTTGTTGGACTTGGGGGTGAGAACGGCGGTAGATGGGAATAGAAAATATTTGACTCGCTAATGGACTATTAATTAAGGATTTTAAATTTAAGATAATTATCTAATACCATATTTAAGGATTTGTGTATCTAATTAAATCTTTTAAAATATATGGTATAAATATTAAAAGTGGTAATATGTGTAATTGTTTTAAACTAGAGGTAAATATAGTATATATGGTAGTGATGTATGTGTGGTTATGTAGTTTTTCCAAATTATAATTCATAGTTATAATATCCATTTAATAAATAATTTTCAATTAAAAAGTGTATTTTCTAATTAGTGTATTTCTAGGCTAAATTTTAGGTATTGTTTTTATCTATTAGAGTGTCTATCTTTCCTCATTTCTCTCTCCAAAATAGTGTATACCCCAAATTAACACATCCTTCTCTCTTTCATGGTTGACTAATTTTTTCTTTCTTTCATGGATTATTCTTTCAAATTCATATCAATTTCAAACTTAATGAAATTGTACTTCCTCTCCCTTTTTCCGCTAAAGTGTTGTTATCATTGACTCGAGATGATTTACGAAACTTCATTGTCTACTATGAGAGAAAGTTTTGAAGCTTCAGTACAAATTACGGATTCATAAAATTGTTACTAAAATTCAGGGGTGTTAGTTTTGAGAGATTGAATATATTACAAGGAGTTCATATCTCGAATTTGAGGGATTTTTTATGCAAATTTAGGGACTTTTCAATGAATCAAAACGCACACATATATGCATTCTATTCCTGTATCAATGTACCTTTATCTGCATTGAATTCATGTATTTGAGTGTATTTGCTTCATTGTTATTGTATCAAATGTATTTGTTTGTATATGATACTGGTTACACATTTGTATTAATATATCAAAGTGTATTATTACTTGTTATTTATTCTGTATCAATGTATTGTGTATCTTGTAACATGGTATAATTTGTATCAATGTATTCAAGTCTATTAGTTGCTTGATTTATATTTATATCATGTATTTGAGGGTATTTTTGTTAACTATTATATATTTGTATTAATGTATTTGAATATTTTTAGGGAAAATTGTATGAAATATCAAACTATTAATTCAAATTAAATGCTATAGCCATAGTTTATTTTAATTGTAATTCGCAGCAAACATCCCCTTTTTTTGTCATCTGATTCGATATACAATTAGCCATTTTCGGTATACAATTAGCCATTTTATACATTTCAGTATAAAATGTGTTTGTGTTTGAATAAAGCGAGAGAAAAGTGTATATACAAATACAAATACATATATTTTTGTTCTATACACTTATAATTATACAAATACATATCTTATTATACAAATTACAATGTATAAATGAATTTATACAAAAACTCAACAATTTGTATAAAATTGGATGTTTGTAGAGAATTATACAAATCAATAGCTCTATAGCAAACATAAAATTTACTATGGAGCGCAATTATGTAAACTATAGCTATAACATACAAATATGATTTTTATGTTTGCTATATGTGAAAGTTGATCATATTTTGATAATGTATTCATCACCATAATGCATTTATATCAATGTCGTACCAATGTATTCAAGTGAAAAAAAGTATATAACAAAAAAATTATGTATCAATAACGTACAATTAGTAATAGTTAGTGATACCACAAAATCAATGAAGAAGAAAAGATTTTGTGGTGCAATTCCTTTAATTATTATGGAAAAAATAATGTGAGATCTCACAGTTCCAATATTGCTTATGGAAGATTGAGATATTATGCTAAATTTCCTCTTTTTAAAAATATTGTTGCACAACTAATGCATTGCATTAAATATTGTATTTATATTCAGAATAACTAGCTAAAAATAATATACTATCTTCGTCCACTTTTAATTGTGATGTTGCACTTTTCGAAAGTCAAGTTGACTAATTTTCAAAGTAAATTTAGATTACAGTAATTTAATATTTTAAACAAAAAAAATAGATATTCAAAAACTATACGAAAAGTACTATAAATTGCAATTTTTTGCATATCAATATGATGAAAAAATACATCGTAAAATGTTGGTCAAAGTTCTTATCATTTGACTCTAAAAAATAGAAAATTATGACAATTATAAGTGGATGGAGGGAGTATGTATACTAGAATACAAGCACCAAACATGTTGGAGACAACTGAATAGCCAATTAACAGTTAATTACAAATGGTAATTATCTTAATTATAGCTATTGGACTTTATTAACTCTTAAACTATAGTCATTTCTTTGTAAGTTCCTCTATTACAATTCCATGCATATTATAAGCAAACCAAACGATCCCTAATAACTAAAGCATTTTGTACTTTGACCAACTTTAGACAAGTGCAGATAACTTACTATGATCTTTAACAAACAAGATTCCTAGAGATTAATTTGCTTTGACCATGGAATTATCTTGTTGGAGCTTTATGCTACTCTTCTCCTCTATCATCTTATTCTCTTTCTTGTCTTTGAAAATATTGTTTTGTGGTGGTTTAGTTTTTATGGGTGGCCTTGGTTGTGACCTCCTTCTTGTAGTCATGCATCTCCTGCAAATTAAGCACAAAATTAAAAGCCAACAAATTCAAAAAAAAAAAATATCAGTTAGAAATATATCACATGAATGTAAATGAGTGATTGTCCAAATTTACTTCTCTACTATATGTTAGTGAAAAACTTACAAGATAACAAACACACAAGATTACAATTGAAAATAAAAACGAAGAAATAAATCTCTTCAGGCTGAGGCGCGGATATCTCGCTCTCTTTAAGGAGATTCAAGCCCACTGCAACAAATGTTTTTCACCGGTCCAGCAGTAGTCCCCTTGACTTGTCCCCTCCAGGATACAACAGCCTTCACAAAGTATAACTCAACAACTCTGTACAAGAGTTGAGTCCAAAGCTCCACAAAAAAGAACACCTCCCTTCAACTAATAAGAACTATCTTTTTGACCAACTTTATGCACTGTATATTTTTCTTGTGTATTCAAACCAAATGAAGACCACCACTATTTATAGTAGAAGAAGTCTTCCTAGGAATAAATAGGAAGATAATGAAGTGGTAAATAGTGAAGATAAATAGTCTTGGGAGTTACCTAGGTTATAAGATGTAATGGAGGAATTAAGAGTAACAATCAAGTGGGCACAAATGCCATCAACGGCATTTTGCATAACTGAAATGCATATGGCATGGAGTAATGCAGTAATGCATATGGCACTAACTCCAATGGAGTAATGCAGTAATAAAACATCAGTTAAATACCACTAACGGGCAGCCCAACTAATTACCCATTCCTTCCAATGTTTTACAACATATTTCACTTAGGCAAATAAGCCTGGGACTTTATGAGAAATTTAATAATAAATTAATATTAAAAATGCTCAAAAGACCAACAATCCCCCACTCATTTTAATATTAGACAAGCGAGTATATCAGCTAAGAAAGACTACTATGCATAATGAAGGTGTGCTCTGCATTGAACCCCCACTTAGTGAAACAGTAACTTTTACTTCAGAGTTGTAGTGGTCTCAGACTTGAACTATGACTGCTTAAGGGAAATAAAATATCACTGCGCACATATAATAAACAAGGTGTTGACATGAGCTTTAAAGCCAGCACGTTATGGCCTTTTGCTATCCCGGTTTCATGAGTGCTTTTGAGAATAAGCCAAATTCTCATAGGAAGCGACCTACTTCCACACATCACATAGGTGAAATTTGTCGAGAGTGCTCCGATAAGCTTAACACTCCACCCATACGGACTACATATATTCATTAAGAGTTTTATCAACTCAACCTTCACAAATCACTGCAGGAAACAATGCACTCACATCATAGGGAGGGAGTACAAATAAATAGTGCATTTTTTCACAACAAGTCATCATATAATTAGTTTTTCCCGTTGAACCTGGTTATAGGATCTCTAGTCCCCAGGTTGGGTTTCCTCATTTATGACTCAAGCATTTGTAGGCTTCAATCCCATCCCCCTCAATGTGCTCCACACCTTTTCTCTTGTTAAGGCCTTACTAAGAGGAACTACAAGATTATCACAAGATTTGACATAATCAATATTAATGATATCATTTGTCAAATACGATCTTACATTACTGTGTTTCCTCCTTATAGGTCTGGATTTACCGTTGTAATAACAGTTTTGAACTCTACCAATCGCAGCGGTGCTGTCACAATGAATTAAAATAGGAGGAATTGGTTTTTCAAAATAAAAAATTTGAAACAATAAATCTCTTAACCAATTCACTTCCTCACTAGCTGAAGCTAAAACAATTAGTTCAGCCTCCATGGTAGAGTTAGCAATTATAGTTTGTTTTTTTGATCTCCAACAAATAGCACCACCGCCCAAAGTAAAAACATAATCAGTGGTAGAACAGGAATCACCTGATAAAGTGTTTCAATCTGCGTCACAAAAGCCTTTAAGTACAACAAGATATTTTTTATAGAACATACCACAATTTTTTGTTCCACATAAATATCTCATAACTCTTGTTATAGCATGCCACTGTTCATTACCTGGCTTGCTTGTAAACTTGCCAAGTACTCCTACTGCATATGCAATATCAGGCCTAGTGCAATCAATCACATATCTCAAACTTCCGATTATTCTAGCATATTTGTTTTGATTTATTACATCATTTTCACTTTCAACAGGAAATAAGTGAACACTTGAATCAAAAGGAGTAGCAACATGCTTGCAATCAAGAAAGTTATATTTTTTCAAAATTTTCTCAACATAATGTGACTGGTCAAGGAAAATTTCATCATATGTTCTTGTTATTTTTATTCCAAGAATAAAATTTGCCTCACCAAGATCTTTCATATCAAAATGGCTTCTAAGAATATTCTAAGCTTCATCAATAACATTCATGTTAGAGCCAAAGATCAACAAATCATCAACATATAGGCAAATAATCACATGTGAATTATTTCAAGACTTATGATATATGCACTTATCACACTCATTTGTTTTAAAACCATTTTCAATCATGCATGAATCAAACTTTTCATGCCATTGCTTTGGTGCCTGTTTCAAGCCATATAGAGATTTAGTAAGTTTACATACTTTGCTTTCTTGGCCTGCTTCAACAAAATACTCAGGTTGATCCATATAAATTTCCTCATTTAGGTCTCCATTTAAAAAAACAGTTTTTACATCCATTTGATGAATTTGCACATAAAAAATTGCAGCCATAGCAATTAAAAGTCTTATGGATGTAATTCTTGTTACCGGTGAAAAAGTATCAATTTTTTTTAGGCCTTCTAGTTGTTTAAAACCTTTTGCAACTAGTCTAGCCTTATATTTATCAATAGATCCATCGGGTTTCAACTTTTTTCGTAAGACCCATTTGCAACCAATTGTTTTACAACCCGGTGGTAAATCAACTAACTTCCAAGTTTTATTAGAAATTTGTGATTCCATTTCATCATTTACAACCTCTTTCTAAAAAATAGAATCATGTGAAGATAATGCTTCTTTCAAAGTGAGAGGGTCATCTCCAACATTAAACACATAAAAATCAGGACCAAAATCTTTTTCTACTCCAGCTCTTTTACTTCTTCTTAACTCAAAATTATCAATTTCTTTATTTTTCAAAGTAGAAGTAGAAGAACTAGGTAGTGACAAAATATTTTGTTCAATACTTTGACCCCCACTATTTTTAGAATCAAATGGAAATTTATTTTCATGAAAAATAGCATCACCCGATTCTATCACAGTATTATCTTCAAGATTAAAAAATCTATAGGCTACTATTTGAAGCATAACCAAGAAAAGCACCAGTAGTAACTTTCTTACCCAACTTTCTAATCTTGAATCCATTAGCCTTACAAAGGCTAGACAACCCCAAACTCTTAGATATCCCAAATTTTGGTTTGTAACCTTTCCACAATTCAAAAGGTGTCAATCTAGAATTTTTATGAGGCACACGATTCAACACATAACAAACAGTCAAAATAGCTTCACCCCAAAAATTTAAAGGTGCATGTGACTCAATAAGCATGACATTAGTCAATTCTACCAAAGTTCTATTTTTCCTTTCCGCTACACCGTTAGATGAAGGAGAACAAGGAAGAGTAGTTTCATGAATTATTCTCAATGATCTAACAAAAGAATTAAACTCATTTGATTCATATTCATGGCCTCTATCACTTCTAATTCTTTTTACTTTTCTACCAAACTGATTTTCAACCTCATGGAAATAAGTTTTAAAATTTTCAAAAGCATCACTTTTATTTTACATCAAGTAAACATATGTAAACTTAGAAAAATCATCAATGTGATAAAATACCTATTACCTCCACGAGTTAAAATTCCTCCAAGTTCACAAATATTAGTATGAACTAGTTCTAACAAATCAATTTTTCTTTCAACTTGAAAATGAGGCCTTTTAGTGATTTTGTCTTTACTACAAACCTCACACTTTTTAAAATTCTTTTTAACCTTTGGGATTAATCCTAAGCTACTCATGATTCCAACATAACGATCATTAATATGACACAAACGAGCATGCCAAAAATTGGTAGAAGAAAGCATATAAACAGAAGTAGAAACTTTATTTATTTCAACATTCAGTTTAAACATCCATCACATGCATACCCCTTTCCAAAAAAAAAAAACCTTTTTCACTATTACATATTGATCAGATTCAATAATCTGTTTAAAGCCTGCTTTATTAAGAAGAAAACTAGACATCAAATTTTTCCTCATAGAAGGAGTATAAAGTACATCTTTCAAAGTTAATACCCTTTCAGAAGTAAAACACAATTCGACATCTCCCGTTCCAAGAACTTGAGTTGTGTGAGAATCACCAAGCTAAGCATGATGGTTTTGGGCTCCTCAAAATGAGTAAATTTTTTAAACCAGTCTTTGTCATAACAGACATGACGGTTTGCACCATAATCAACTCACCATCCATCAACACTCTCAACCATGTTTATGTTGGTAATCACCGCCACAAAAGGTTCTTCGATAACGTTTGCCTGAGGGTTAGGACCACATTTTTGAAATCTGCAAAATCGAGTAATATGCCTACTCTTGCCACAAACAAAGCACGGTCCCTTATATTGAACTTGTTGATTTTGTTCTTGGTTATTTTGACAATTATTTTTCTTGGGAGGCCTACCATTATTTTTCTTGAATTTTTTGTTCTTAGGCTTCAAAGAAGTATTTTTGTGAGATTCAGGAGTAGCATTATTTGAAGTAATTATATTTACCTTCGTTGTGATGTTGCTCTCTTCTGTTTGTAAAAGTGCATCTTGGCCCCTTGCCTCTTCTTCCTTGCGGATTTTCATTATCAAGGTTTCAAGAGAGGTTTTCTTTTGTTTGTGGTGCATAGTTTTCTGAAATTCCTTTCAAGAAGGTGGAAGTTTATCTACTATGCCACAAACAATAAGGTTATCTCCAATTTTAACCTCCCCGGACCTAAGCTCTCCAACAATCATTATAAAGTCTTGAGCCTGGTCTACAACTAATTTATTATGCACCATTTGGAAACGAAAAATCTACTAGCCGCATATTTTTTCGCTCCAGCTTCTTCGGTATCATATTTACTCTGCAATGCTTTCCAAATTTTCTTTGCACTAGAGTAAGTTCTATCATAATAATCATAAAAATTATCAGTTAGAAAATTAAGAATATAATATCAACACTTATAGGAATCACCATCGTACTTTTCCACTTTCTCTAGATGAGAAATAGTTTCATCATCATTTATAGAGGTGATGTCTTCTTTATTAGGATTCCTCTCGGTTAACACATAAGAGACATTAAGAAGACTTAAGTAGAAAAGCACTTTATCCTTCCATCTCTTGAAATAGTTACCATTGAACCGAAATGGCTTGTTAAGATCTCCCATGCATCTTGACATCCGCGGTTTTTTCAATTGTAGCCATTTGAATCTCCTTAAAATTGTTAGTGAAAAACTTACAAGATTACAAAAACACAAGATTACAATTGAAAATAAAAACGAAGAAATAAATCTCTCCAGGCTGAGGCGCGGATATCTTGCTCTCGTTAAGGAGACTCAAGCCCACTGCAACAAATGTTTTTCACTGGTCCAGCAGTAGTCCTCTTGACTTGTCCCCTCTAGGATACAACAACCTTCACAAAGTATAACTCAACAACTCTGGACAAGAGTTGAGTCCAAAACTCCACAAAAAAAGAACACATCCCTTCAACTAATAAGAACTCTCTTTTTGACCAACTTTATGCATTCTATATTTTTCTTGTGTATTCAAACAAAATGAAGACCACCACTATTTATAGTAGAAGAAGTCTTCCTAGGAATAAATAGGAAGATAATAGAGTGATAAATAGTAAAGATAAATGGTCTTGAGAGTTGCATAGGTTATAAGATGTAAAGGAGAAATTAATAGTAACAATCAAGTGGGCACAAATGCCATCAACGTCTAATGCCATCACCGGCATTTTGCATAACTGAAATGCATATGGCACGGAGTAATGCAGTAATGCATATGGCACTAACTCCAATGGAGGAATGCAGTAATAATACATCAGTTAAATACCACTAACGGGCAGCCCAACTAATTACCCATTCCTTCCAATGTTTTACAACATATTTCACTTAGGCAGAATAAGCCTAGGACTTTATGAGAAATTTAATAATAAATTAATATTAAAAATGCTCAAAAGACCAACACTATACGAAATATCCTGTTAATGAGTTGCCTCCGCCAAATTATGGAGCTCCAACATAAATTTTACATGTTAAAATACTTTACAAAAAGGGTATTCAAGGGTGTAACATGGTCAATTAATAAACTAGGTTGATAATCATAATGTTACAGGTTTAAACTCCAAGGTAATTGCTTCATAGCTGTCAAAATCCTTGATAGACTAAGTTATCTGATACTTGTGCTGGTAGGAGGTAGCAGATAACTCCTTAAATAATTAGCGGAGGTATACTCAAGTTAGACTAAATACTAAAATTGTTCCATAAAAAAATTTGGAAAAAAAACTCAAATTTACCTCTCTATTTTTGACTGAAGGTTTAGAAATGTCCTTCCTTTTACTTTAGGCTATCCAGAACCATTAGGATTAAGGAAAAATATGAAATGATTTTCTGGCACAAGACTATGAATGTCCAGAAAAATATAAAGAATTTGATTATGCGAATAAGATGTTTCATATAGTAGACAGATATTTTTCACAAATTTTTCCTTAAATAAAGATGATATAATCTTTGATGTCTGCTTACATTTTCTTACTGAAAATAGCTAAAATGTTAACTGATAGCTTATACGAGTCCACCCCACACAAAGGGCCAGGTCCTTGTAATACTTTAGTGCAGTAGAAACTAAAATACAGAAAACTAAACAACAAGCATGTTTATGTGTAAGCCTCCTTACTCAATGGCGGAAAAACCACAACCTATCCCACAAGATTTTCCAACTAATCTTCACTATTTTCAAGCAACAAGTAAATACAGACTCCAATAATTATGCAAAGGATTAAACTCTTAACCCTACAACCTGTAAAACCTCTATTATAGAATGAACCAAAGCAATAGCTCTATTTTCCACTATATTAACAAACTCTAGTTGATATAGACTTCAATCACATACTACACCGTTAACTCTAACAATTCTCATTGCCAACTAAAAAGATACAGACACGATCAATTCCTTTATAGATTAGGATCTTACAAGTTGAAACACATAAGACACAAGCTCTTTCACTACTAAAGACATGCTTGAAATTCTCTATTAGGTCCCTTGTAGTTCTTTAAGGCTTGTATCTTTCTTGAGAGAGAGACAAACAACACCTTTTTGCTTAATTCGATTGTTGTGAAAACTAGGTAGTTTAATGTCAACAAGGATATATTATCCTATGAACAAAACAACCTAGTGTCCTCTCATTAGCTGAAGGAATTGTCCTCTTTTGCTGTGCTCACCAACCATGATAGTTTGACAACTTTACAGTTGTTTCCCATTTGACAAGAAAACATGCGCAACTCATAGGACCAGGTCTTATTGATTGTAAGGATCATCAAAACAGCAAAGTCACATTTCCTCCTTTTTGATGATGACAAACAACACTCCTTTAACATGTTCCTTTTTATCTTAAGTTCCCCCTATCACCAATGTTTCCTTATGTTACACCCCAAAAATTTCTAACCTAAGACCCGAATCATTCTATAACACCTCACAACTCTATCCTTAAAATTTGAGTCATTCATCATAATGATGTCCTACTTACTCATGTGTTATAAAGTTCTTTACCAAGAGTATTTGAACTGATCTAGGGTTATAATAGACCTCAAACACCAAGCCAAATTTAAAGCATTCCTTTTGGCTAAGTTCTCGCACGAATTCATATAAAGGTCAACTTCAAACACTCATATGTCTCAGCATATAACGAATAATGTGGCTTATAACCTTTCAAATTAAAGGTCTATGAGTCTTATTTCCAATGACACCGAGTTTTCCATATTCCCAGTTCGGAGTAAGATGTTATGCTTGTCTTACTAGAATATACCCGGGCTGGTAAATTGGGCGAACTCACCTGCTCAATCGGTGATCCACCGAATGGGTTGGTGAATAGATGAATTAGCTCGTCAGATTGTCCCGAAAACCTTAAGCTTCTGTCTATTTTGGCGATCTAAATTCCAAATGGGCAATTCATCGAGTATTTATCACACCCCGAGCCTACACCCTGGGAGGGACTGGCACTCGAGAACCATTATTGGCCCCAAGTGAACCCTTGGTCTGGCTTACTTACTCAGCCGGAGACTTAACTCAACAAAGATAAATCTATGTAATAAACTGGAATGTTATAAAGGAACATTCAACTGGCCATTAAGGCGAACTCAAGTCTCAACATAAGATAATGACAATGAAAAGAGTAAAGAACTAACATCTGATTGTCTATCCATGAAGCCTCTAATTAACTGAGATGGATGTCGGGACAGTCCCATGACATCCTAACGAACTAACTAATACTGAAAGCAATAAAAAGGGATACTCCGGAAGCAAAGAGGCTCACCAACATACTCTGGAGCTCAACTAGAATCAACGATGCGCTGGATACTAATCCTGGTTACATGTGTCTACATCATAAGAAGATGCAGGCCACCTGGCATCGGTACATTGAATGTACGAGTATGCGGGTGGAATGCTAAACGAGACATAAGCTTGAAAGGAACTGAAGAACTTAACTGGCTCAACTCAACTCAACTCAACTGAACTCATTTCAATATAAAGCAGTATAAAACAAGTGCAATATAAAGAAAAACTTTTAAAACATGGATGTCAACTCTGTGTATTTGGAAATACAATGATACTCTATGTGTATGCAAAGATACAATATAACTCTGAAATGTATGTAAAAATATAATTAAACTGTGCATACAAGAATACAAATACTTATGTGGGAGTTTCTCTAACCAACCACCATCACTTAAGAGCTATTGTGATGATACAACATTTTGCCTTACGCTGCCAGGGTCGTCCTATACCTTGCTGAGGGTATAGAACCTGAACTACTAAGTGGATTCACTAGCCTATACTAAAAAGCACTAATGAATCATCTAAAAAGTATGACCCTTTTCTACCCATAATGACTACATGGTTTATTGTCACGACCCGATTTCTCAAGTCATGATGGCACCTACTATAACCCACCAGCAGGTAAGCCAACCCGTAACCCGGAACAACTAGTAATGGGTCTGATGGTAGAAACTAAACAAGAGTAGGCAAATAACAATATAAACAGGCGGAAGCAAACCAAAACATAAATACAAACAAAGATCCCTCCCAGAACCTGGAAGTCACTAGTACAGAGCTACTAACAAAATGAGTACAAGTCCCAAAACTGGACAACAGAGACTGGACTGTCTCGAAAGGTAAAAGACAAGTCTATATATACAGATGGAGACTGAAATAGTACA
>JAJOOS010006045.1:0-13098 GCA_029582725.1 Solanum chiquidenum | reverse complement strand
AATAACACTCATATAATGCCCTTCATGGCCTCAATTCACAATAATACAATATTCCAACATTATACAACAACTTCACCAATGCCTTCATGGCTACAATTCACAATAATACCACACAAGAATAAGATATAACACTTCCACCAAAGGTAGATTCAACCTACCAACAACAATCAATTCAATAAAGAGAGTTCAAGCTTTCTTACCATAATCCAAAGCCATAGCCAAAATCACCAAAATCCAAGCAATCACCAATACTTCACCCATAAGGCTTACCACCCTTAATTCAGCCATTATCAACAATTAATCGTAAATAAACATTAAACAACACAAGAGATATCAATACAATTCACTTTACACATAATTCCATCAACTTTGAATTTATAGAAATAAACCCACTTCATAGCAAATTTTAGGGTTTTGTAGAAGACAAGGGTTCATGGAGTATTTCATTCAAAAACCACAAAAAAACATCAATTAATCTATATCCAAACGTTTCAAATCATATTCATGCAAGAACCCTTGATAGAATTCAAAACAAGCTTTTAGTCACTTTTTGAAAACATTGTAAAATCCTTTGAAATTTACTCTAGGATGAAGATGAGTCCTGGATGAAGAGCCACCATAGCTCAATTGATGAAATCACAACGAAATTTGGTGGAAGGAACCCTCAATTTGAAACCCTAGCTCTTCACCTTCTTCTTCCTTGAACTTGAGTGAACTTTAGAGAGAAAAAGTCTTTGGGAGTTTTAAATTTGAAGAATGAATTCAAAAACACCTCTTAAATGTTTTAATACCTTTAAAATACCTTAATACACTTAAAATAATGGCCCATATGCTTAAAATAATTAATTAACAAATTACCAAAAGAACCCCACTTGGCCGAGTCCCTTGGACAACCACCAGGTTCGAACCACCCCCACCACACCACAGACCGTGGTCTGGTCCACGCCCCATCAATGGGGTCCATGGTTTGGGATTGAGAGTCAACCAGCAGGGTCTGCAACTACGGACCAAGACTACTGGCCGTGGTTTGACCCACGAGGCGTAGGTCATGGCCATAGTTTGGCCACTTTTGGCCAACCATGGTTTTTCCTTGGGGCTTTGGGGTGTAGACTTAGGGTCCTCCTCAAGGACCCTTAGGGTGGTCCCTGGGGAGTTGTACCTTGACTCCTAACCCCTAAACACCTCAACCATGCATATTGACCACACGAAACACCATCAACACTCAAGACGATCGCATTCGAACACACGTTAGGCTCTAGTTACTCTAGTTTGTTTTTAGGGTCATTACAAGAAGGGACTTGGAGTTCCAAATTGATGATTTGTTTTCTTGAAAGTGTCACCTATGAAGGGGGTGATGAGATTTGGCAAGAAAGGAAAGCTCAGTCCTAGATATATAGGCCCTTACAAGATCTTGTAAAGAGTAGGTAAAGTGGCGTATGAGTTAGAGTTGCCAGCAGAACTAGCAGCAGTGCATCCGGTTTTTCAAATTTCATTATTGAAGAAGTGTGTGGGTAATCCAGCATCTATAATACTATTGGAAAGTGTGGCTGTAAAGGATAGTCTCACTTATGAGGAAGTGCCAGTTGAGATTCTTGATCGTCAGGTTCGAAGGTTGAGAAACAAAGAAGTCGCTACAGTTAAGGTTTTTTGGAGGAGTCCGTCTGTAGAGGGAGCTACTTGGGAAGCAGAAGTCGCCTCGTAGGCCAAGTATCCTCATCTCTTTCCTTCCGATTCCACTCCTGCTTGATGTAATAGTTCCTCACCAGTCTTTCAGTTACTCATGCGTAATTTCAATCTTAGTATTTTGTTCCTTCAGTTATTCTTATATTTTCAGCGTATTTGCATGTCCTTGGAACTTACTTCAGTTAGATTTTAGTTTCCAGTATTTAGTGGTAGGGTTTACAACTATTTCCCTTCATATTCAGCTAGTTTAGTCTTCATTCGAGGACTAATGTTCCTAAAGGGAAGATATTGTAACACCCCATATCCTAGAAAGACCAACCAATAGTCATTTCAAAAGTTGCAGGTGCCACTTACGGAATGTAGGGTGACCCATGGATCGTAGGTGGGGTCCGTGGTTGGCCACTTGCAACCCCTCCCGAAACTCCTAGAAAATTCAGCTAAGGGTCAACCTACACCAGGACCTACGGACCGTAGGTCAGACCACAGTTTGTGGTCCAAGGCTATAGGTCGGACCCCAAGATTTCAACTCCCAGAACCCAGTAGACGGCCGACTAGAATGGACCGTCGGTCCTACCACGGTCCATCAGTGACCTTTGATAGCTTTTAAGTCACGGGTCGTTTGGTCTTTTCCCTATGCGTTGGACCCCTAAACTACGTAGTTTTGGTCATTTTTAGCCTAGAAACTAAATTAGAACCTACCCTAGCCAATTCATTCTCCTAAATTCATCCAATTAGAATGAAAAGAGGAGAAAGCAGTCGAGCAACTCTAGTCCAAGAACGCAACAAGGTTTCTTCAAATCCAGCCCCAAAATCGAAAGATTTCTCTGTGAATTTTGTCACCAGGTATGTGGGATTTCACTAGTGGGTTCCTTTCACCCATTAGGTCCCTAGAATTCAGTCAGATTCTTGATTTTTTATATCATGTTAGACCTAGGGTTTCTAGAATTTTAGGTTTATGTTGTGATTCAGTTGTTAGACTAATCCAAATCAGATTATCATATTTTCGTGAAATTATTTCTTTGTCTTTGCATGAAATTCAGAACCCTAGTTGTGTATATTCGTTTAGTTCATGAATTACACATGGTAGGTCAGTTTATTCAGTTTTACATGCCTTAGTTAAGAATGTTTCATTATCAGTATATTAATGTTGCATTTTCAGTTAGCATGTCAGTATTTTGAGCTTTTCAATATTACAGAAATTTAGTTATAATGTGTTACTTACATAATTAGTTGGGAGTAGGCTTAATACCAAGTGGACTAAGGGTCAGTCACCCTCATAGTCCCAGAACTACGTACCCCTGTAGGTTAGTCCCCTCTGTGGGCATTATACTTAGTTATCACGCCAGTCATGCCTCTATACCCTTGGCAATGTATATTAGGTCCTCTCGTTTGGGGTATACATCTGACTCCACAAGTAGCTCATGCGGTTTTATGTCGGTTATTAGTAGCTCCCACATACAAAATCTAGTGTATTGACCATGTTATTAGTTACAGTTCATTATCCAGTCTCAGTATGTTATAAACTTGGTCACTACATTTAGTTAGTTCATATTCAGCCTGTCAAGCATATTTATCATGTTCATATTATATCATTGCTCAATTATGCTTTGTTTAGTTATATGTTTTATTCAGCTTTATCCTATCTTGCATGCTCAGTACCTTTCAAGTACTGACGCATACTCTGTGCTACATCTTCTCGTGATGTAGGTTCAGGTCCTCAATATTCAGATCACGCATAGATTGGTTCCCAATCTCCAGTTCAGCAGCATTAGTGGTGAGTCCTCATTCTTCCAGGATGAGTGACATGTTATCTTTCCATTTTCATTCTTTAGTTTCAGTTTTGTTAGAGTTAGCTGGGGACATGTCTCAACATCTCGAGTCAGTAGAGGCTTTATTTCAAACATAGTTTAGATTCAGTTTTAGATGAGTTTGATCTTTCAGTTTTCATTAAACTCAGTTTTATATATTCAAATTTAGAATGTGTATCCCCCATTATTTCCCCTCTTTATGTCATGATTAAGCCTCAGCACAATATGCCTATTTTTCAGTAAATCTTTAAGTTTGCTTATGATATGCCAGTAGGGTTAGCTTGGGGTTATTCGTAATCCTAGGTCCCGTGTCCGCATCCTGGGGGTATTTTTGGAGTGTGACAGAAACTAACAATTGTTAATTTAGAAGTAGCCTAGTAAAACAAAATAACATGTGTTTTGTAGTAACATGCATCACTTGTTTTAGTTCTCATATGCAAATGATTTTTATTAATAGCTTAGAAAGGCATATGAGTATGATAAATTTCACATCACTAATATCAGAGTGACGCATGACATTTTCTGAGATCTCATCACAACCCCAATTACTAAACACAGAAAATTTATGTGTGAAAGTGAGAGAGAAACACTAGCTAAGATCTCATGCAAATGGATATTGGAATTTACACAGCAAGGGAAAATAAAAATCACTTATCAAAATGACAAACCTCACTAATCATAACAACACTACATAGAGGCCTCGTAGCCTCTCATAATTCTCAACAATAATACTAAGATGAAATATCAAATCCGAATATAATTAACTAATATCATGAGGTTAAAGCTAAATTTGTTTCAGGTAATCTAACAAAAAGTGCATATAAACTTACTAGCATGTTTAGAATGTTGAGGCAACAACAAAACTTGAATAACCAACATATCATCTTTGATTGTTCATTCTATTTAGTTCCTATTGATGGATCTCACTACCAAGTGAGACTGTACCATTCATCTGAGAAACCAAAAATATTGTCTTTTTAGTACCAAAATCTCAAATGAGGAAGATATCTTCCGCTATTGGACAACATAGGCACATTCAAGACTGTAAGGAAAGAAGCAAATCTAAGTCGCATTTTATTTCAATAAATATTAATTCAAAAGTCAGGGGAAAGGACCGAAACTTAACTGTAGGTAGTTAAGAAGACTCGCATTTTGTAGTTTTTGATGGTATGAATAGTTCGAGTTTCAGCCCTACGCTTGAAGATTCATATACAACAATTGTTGCTTTCATTTCCTCCATGAGTAGCAGTGTTACTCCCAATTACACACGAAAGTGTAAGTGGTCGCGCAGGTAATATAGTGGCTCTTAAAAGAATCGTATTATCGAACCCAAATGACTTTTCAATTAACTATTTACTAAATTATACTAGTCTAATTATTTATTTAAGAGTACCAAAAGTGTTTGATTTTTATTTGTAAAGAAAAGAATGCAGGAATTAAATAATAAGATTAATTACAATGGTTGGAAAATTCCAGGGCTACGACATGCATAGGGTTTCATCTATCACATCTCATGCATGAATTAACTACGGTTATCAAATTACTGATTTAAATGGTTGAATTTATGATCTTGGTCTCCCGACCTCTAATCGCCTACTCTAATGAGTAGTCTCTAACTACATCGTTGAGCGGGGATAGACAATCCTAATTGGCGAGAATTTATATTTCATTCAGCTTCCTAACCAAGCTAGGTGTTAGTCTGGACGTCACTCCTAAAAATAAATCAACTCAATTTAATGGAAGATCAAGCTTTCTATATCCTTTGGTTTATATACCTTAGCGTCTCTCGAGTTTAAGAGTAAATAAGAGATTTATGTCTATGATGGCCAGCCAAAAAATACTAAAATAAAAATAGAAAATTAATTTAAGCGATAACTAATCATTAATTCAAAACAATCAATTTTCAACAATTACCCATAGCTACAGCCCTAGGACAAGGGGCTTTAGCTACTAATGTCTAAGAAAAGAAAGAAGAAAAAAACCCTAAAAAGTATTGACGACTTTGTATCTAATGCCCTATGATTGATAATCCCCTAATAATTATTCTCATGGACTATTTATAGAGATAGAACTCTGAATATATTAACTTAGTCCAAAATTTATAGAGTTTCTAGTTGTACGCCTGGAACTGTAACCTACTCAACAATTTCGTGCATCTCTTCATCTGCTGCCAAATGACAGTGAGGATTCTTTTGGATTTCATTGTTTGTTGCAATAAACTGCACTTTATATATTTATTTATTATAATATTAAATTTAATCCATTAAGTTGTCTGTTTGATTTTTTTTTTATAATCTTCCATGTTTAATTCGTTTATCTCCAAATTTCTTCATCTTTTCACCAATTTACTCCTACAAATAAAATACACTATTTAGCACAATCCATAAAATTTATGCTCAAAAGGACAAATAAAAATACTAAATGTGACACAAATAATGATAAGAAAATATATTTTTGGCCTCACATCAACACCCCACACTTAAACTTTTGCTCGTCCTCGAGCAGACATCAAAGCTCATCTCAAAATATCAAATTGGGAATGACATCACTTTATTTGATACAAACAATTAGGCCATATAGAAATTTTAAACCATAAAGTACAACTTCCGCTCATTATGCAAGACATCCAAGTACACAACAAACCTCTAACCTCCTAACCTTAAGGAAGGACTTTGAACCCACCGAATTTAAGCTTGATCGCCCACTCTCATCAAAGAAATTTAATAGAATCACCTATCTATCGTGAAACAAGTTCCCTCACAAAAAGAAATAGTCCACACACTCAATTGAAAAGATTGAATATAAATTAAGGATTTTATATCAAGAGCAACTCTCACACTCACAAAAAAAATTCACACATATGCATAAAGAACCATATGCTTGCTCATTATGTACATCTCCACTAATTAAGCATGCTAGAATAGAATGTAATAGGACTTCAATGGGTTGTAATATAGGCTAGGGGACGGGTAGGAAAATTATATAATAGTGACTTACACTTTCCTAAGCACTTTGCACTTTAAGAATCATTCACCCATTATTTTATTCTCTTTATTTTCGACCCTCTCTTCAAGAATTATTTTACAACTAATTCTCATCATCTCAAGAATGCTTCAATCAGATTTTTTTTCAAAGATTTTTTTCATAGGATTTTTTTCATGTCACATTCTTGTGTTCTTCTCTATTTCACATAACATTCTTTCAAAGAGATATTTTTAATCACTTTGTTATAATGACCTGTTCCCGTCGTTATAGAAAAACCAATGGGGAAATTTTGTGAACCGGAAAACTTTTGGTAGTAACTTGAAATTTCCTAGCCTAGTTCAGATTTAGACGAAATTAGAGTCAGTGAGGTCTAAGGAAATCTGGTAAAAAAAATAAGAGGTTTAATATGGAATGCGATTACATGTGTGGATAGCTAAGACGTTAAGGAACCCATACGACTTTACGGAATTAAATTCGGGTGAGAAACTGGTCTTAGCGTGAACGGGTATTTTCTGAGTGTCATGGGATGAAAGTGTGTTTGGAATTCTTAAATTTGTTCACTGTTTCCGTGCAAGCTGCCAGAGCGGGATTAGTGCCACCAGAGCGGGATGAGGTCTGCCATAGTGGGACAGATGCGACTTAAGTCAGAAATAAACCCTAAAAATATTTTATTTTGCACTTTTCGACTTTGAGAGCTAAGGAATGACCCAGGGCTATTTCTTGAAGGTTTTCCACCTCTTGTAGAACTAAAGGTAAGGATTTTACTCCCTTAATCTATTTTTTGATCCGTAGAACTTGGGTTCTTGGTTAATTACTATTGGGAGAGGGTTTTGATTTGAAACTAATGGTGGAAAAAGTCCTAAATTGGTTATTAGGATCTTGGGCTTAGTCTAGGGTTATTGGGTTTATTATAATTAAGATAATTAGACTTTTGATTGTTGATCCTTGCATATATTAATTGTTTGTAAACCTAGAACAAGCAGACATAATTTAGAAAGAGAAGATTCAAGTGCCTTAGGGGATTCAAGCTTGGATTCAAGGTAGGTGATGGTTGTGATTTCATGTTGTGTGATATATGTTTGTACTTGTTTCATTATAATGCATGTATGTATGCGAATGTTGCATTATTGATCACACTAATCGTGGATGAGGATAATTGAATAAATGAAAGCCATGAATCATGACTTGATTGTATGATTATAAGAATGTACTTGTGATTGTGATTCTGCCTTATTGAATGGATCGGGTGTTACGTTCTGACATACTAATTAGGATTGGTTGCCACATACCAGCATAAACATTGGAATGGGTGTCACGATCCGACACGCTAACTGGGATCGGTTGCCACGTACCAGCATAAACATTGTAACAAGTTTCACGATCCGACATACTAATTTGGATTGGGTACCACGTACCGGTACACTAACATTTTGGGTATGGGTTCCATGAGAGGACCATTGAATTGGGTTCCGTGAGAGGACCATTGAATTGTGTTGTGTATCTACTTGTGATGATTACATTCATATCTAATTGTGATTGAGATTGAAAGACTATTTGTTGCTCTAAAATGATAACCAATGTGTATTATTGAGAACCTAGAATGCTACTTTTATCCTGACAAGATGACTAATATTGTATATGTTAGGTATATGCCTATTTTATAATGTTGTTGTTACTTGCATGTGTTTTACCTATTAGGATAGCTGCGTGATCCTACCAATACACTTTAGTTGTGTACTGATACTGCACTTGCTCTTTCTTTGTTGAGTACAGGGCATCTTCATGCGGCTATTGATAGACCTCAACTAGGTGACTATTGAGCTTGACCAGATTCAAGGGTGAGCCAGTTCTTTCAGGCTGCCATGGATCTCTCTTGTTTAAGTCCACTCTTTTCGGACTCAGACTATTTTTTTAAGGTGTTTGTTTAGTTTCGGGGTTGTACCCCTTGTTCTTAGACTTGTCGTTAGTAGAGTTTTGGTACAGTGACCTTTAATTTCTAGGGGTTGTACTTCTGCATTAGGTTGGCTAGTTTATTTAAACCTTTGGAGTTTATGGGAACTCTATATGATTTCTTTTGGTCATTTAAACCTTCTTTCGTATCTTTAAATGCCTTAGTTTTTGGTTAAGTTGTTAATTTGGGTTGTAGTAATGGTTCTCCGATCGGAGGGTTAGTGTGGGTGCCAATCACGACGGTCTGGTTCATGACAAAGTTGGTATCATAACCCTAGGTTCGTTGATCTCATTGTACCAAAATAGGTCTAGTAGAGTCTTGTAGAACGGTATGAAGACGTTCGTACTTTTCTTTGAGAGGCTATAGGACTTTAGGAAAAACTTACTTCTTTCTACTCCTTTGTGCTATGACTAGAATCCAATTGGTATCTAGGTGATACAAATTGGTATCTTTCCTCCTTAACTTTATGATCCGAACTATAGCAATAAAAGTGATTACACCATCATTAGCAAGAGAGGATGTGTATACACTACCGATGGCTGAATAGGGTCACCATTCAGAACAAGTATCTACTGCCTCAGATAGATGATCTTTTGACCAGTTGCAGGGTGCATTAGTTTGCTCTAAGATTGATCTAAGGTTAGGCCATCATCAGTTAAAGATTAAGCTTGAGGATATACCAAAAATGACATTTAGGACCCGCTATGGGCACTATGAGTTTCTAGTTATATCATTTGGGTTGATAAATGCACCTGCAACTTTCGTGAGTTTGATGAATGGTGTGTTCAAACCATTTCTTCATTCGGTTGTTATAGTATTTGTTAATGACATTTTGGTTTATTCGAAAAGTGAGGAAGAGCATGCCGACCATCCTCGTATTATTCTGGGTGTTCTTGGGAAAAAAAAGTTGTATGCAAAATTTTCTAAGTGTGAATTTTGGTTGACTTCAGTTTCCTTTTTGGGGCATGTAGTTTCAAGGGAAGGGGTAATTATAGATCCCCAAAAGATTGAAGCAGTCAGGAATTGGGTCCGACCTAGTTCTGTGACTGAAATTAAGAATTTTGTGGGGCTCGCTAGCCATTAGCGTGTCTTGTGAAGGGATAAAGGTCAGATTTGCAGATTCAAGTTTATAGTTGACAACATTCAAGAATTTTTGGTAAGGGACAACTAGATAATGAATACCATTAGTTTGAAAAATGCATTTAGTATTGAATGCGATTACATGAGTGGATAGCTAAGATGATAAGGAACCCGCACGACTTTACATAATTGAATTCGGGTGAGTAGAACTCCTGAAATTGATCTTAGCGTGAACATGTATTTTCTGAGTGCCATGGGATGAAGATGTGTTGTGAAATGAGGGTTTGGAATTCTTAAATTTGCTTACTATTTTCGTGCAAGCCATCAGAGCGGGATTAATTCCGCCAGAGCAGGGCCGCTATAGCGGGATTATGTCCGCCATAACGGGACAAACGCGACTTAAAACGAAAATAAACCCCAAAAAGTTTTATTCTGCACTTTTTCACTTTGAGATCTAAGGAATGACCCAGGGCTATTTCTTGAAGGTTTTCCACCTCTTCTAGCACTAAAGGTAAAGATTTTAGTCCCCTAATCCATTTTTTGATCCGTAGAACTTGGGTTCTTGGTTAATTACTATTGGGGGAGGGTTTTGATCTGAAACTAATGGTGGAAAAATCCCTAAATTGGGTATTAGGATCTTGGGTTTAGTCTAGCGTTATTGGGTTTGTTATAATCCGGATAATTAGACCTTTGATTGTTGATCCTTGCATATATTAATTGTTTGTAGACCTAGAACAAGCGAAAATAATCTAGAAAAGGAAGATTCAAGTGCCTTAAGGGATTCAAGCTTGCATTCGAGGTAGGTGATTGTTGTGATTTCATGTTGTGTGATATATGTTTGTACTTGCTTCATTATAATGTATGTATGTATACGAATGTTGCATTATTGATCACACTTATCGTGGATGAGGATAATTGAATAAATGAATGCCATGAATCATTGCTTGGTTGTATGATTATGAGAATGGTACTTGTGATTGTGGTTGTGACTTGTTGAATGGAGCCGGTGTTACGTTCCAACACACTAATTGGGATTGGTTGCCACGTACCGGCATAAACATTGGAACGGGTGTCACGATCCGACACACTAAGTGGGATCGGTTGCCACTTACCGGCATAAAAATTGGAACGGGTGTCACGATCCGACACACTAACTTAGATCAGGTACTGCGTACCAGTACACTAACAATTTGGGTATGGGTTCCATGTGAGGACTATTGAATTGGGTTCCGTGAGAGGACCATTGAATTGTGTTGTGTATCTACTTGTGATGATTACATTCATATCTAATTGTGATTGAGGTTGAAAGAATATTTGTTTCTCTAAAATGATAACCAATCTGTGTTATTGAGAACGTAGAATGCTACTTTGATCCTGACAAGATGACTAATATTGTATATGTTTGGTATATGCCTATTTTATAAAGTTGTGGTTACTTGCACGTGTTTCACTTATTGGGATTGCCGCGTGATCCTACCAGTATACTGTGGTTGTGTACTGATATTGCACTTGCTCTTTCTTTGTTGAGTACAGGGTATCTTCAGGTAGCTATTGATAGACCTCAGCTAGGTGACTATTGAGCGTGACCGAATTCAAGGGTGAGGTAGTTCTTTAAGGATGCCATGCATATCTCTTGTTTAAGTCCACTCTTTTCGGACTCAGACTATTTGTTTAAGGTGTTTGTTTAGTTTCGGGGTTGTACCCCTTGTTCTTAGACTTGTCGTTAGTAGAGTTTTGGTACAATGACTTTTAGTTTCTAGGGGTTGTACTTCTGCATTAGTTTGGCTAGTTTATTTAGACCTTTGGAGTTTATGGGAACTCTATATGATTTCTTTTGGTCATTTAAACCTGCTTTCGAATCTTTAAATGCCTTAGTTTTTGTCTAAGTTGTTAGTTTGGGTTGTAGTAATGGTTCTCCCACCGGAGGGTTAGTGTGGGATCCAATCATGACGGTCTGGATTGTGACATTTGTAGCTATAATTGATTACCCTTTTCACTCAACAGTCCCTTTTTCTTCATAATTAACAATTAGAATAAGTCTATGCTATAATGCTGAAGTAAGCAATGTGTAAAAACTAAGGATTCAACAAAATAATTACCGGCAAGATGTGGCTACCAACAAAAGGGCTAACTAGTGATACAATATCTTAAAAGACTAAAATTTACAAGACTAATCAAAGAAAGCCTATTATCATCTCCTAAACAAAGCAACACTTTTTATTTCGCTTCAATAACATGAAGGGCAAGTTTTAGACTAAGATGTTGTAGCACCCCAAAAAAAATTTGAACTAAGACTCGAACCCTTCTTCGTTGTGAGTAGGAATTTACCAAGGAATTTAAAATTTCTTAAGTATTAAGGTCAGGTCACTAGATGTAGCACCTTGAACTCCAAAAAGAATTAAAGAGAATTCATTCAAGTCATTCCTTAGTTCCTTTAAGTTTTGGGTCAACTTCAAACGACCATAACTCTTAGTACATGAAGAGTTAGGAGACCCACAAGATATAAAATGAAGGATCTTTGAGTCCTCTTTCCAATGCCACTAAGTTTGCTAATTTTCGAGCTCGTATGAAGGAGATATGCCCTTTTGAAGTCAGATTGTCCATTTAAGGAAAATTACCCAAATATAGGAGGGGTATTTTAGTCTTTCTTTACCCCCACTTATTCTAAGCGCGAATTACACCCAATTAAGGGTCTAAACTAATTAGAATCAGTTTCATTCATCCCCAAAAGCGTTTAGGATTTTACAGAGGAGATTCAAGAGGAGAAAAAGTTCAAAGTTTCAAGCGTTCGTTCAATAAATTCAAGATTTCGCCAAGAACCTAGTTGTTAGAGGTATGTAAGCTTCCATAGTGTTAGGTTTGTTCACTCACACACCAATCAGGAGTTTATTTTGCGAATCTATCCATAAATATTGAGAAATTTAATTTCTTGATGAGTTCTTGATAAGTGTTCTTGAAGTTTCTTTATCGATTAAGTTTTGATGTAAGATTCTACTTGGGTCAACTAGAAATGACCATATCTCTTAGAATATAAAGACTTACGCGGACCATAACCTATTAAATTAAAGGTATTTGAATCTACTTTCCAACTCCACCAATTTCGTGTCAATCCAATTTTTGAGCAAAACGTTATGACCATATTAGTAACCTCTTACAATGCTGTTACGAATTAGCCAACGAGAAAATATTAAAAAGGGTAGTTTTTGTCTTTTTACCTCCAAGAAAACCTTAAACGAATTTCTTGACTAAGAAAAAGCTCAAAACAGTTGGATTTTCATCTTTTAATCCATCATTCTCTTCTCTCTCAAACCCTAGGTGTAGAACCCCAAGGAAAAATCAAAGTAGAAGACTTCGTTCAAGATTCTTTCAATCTTTTTCAAGATTGTTCTTCAATGTTAGTCTTTCTCCAAGAATTCCATTCTTTTCAACTCAAATTCCTCCATACAATTATGAATCACTAATGAAAATCATAATTCTTGGCCACAGAGATTTCAAGAAGCTTATTCAAGAATCTCAAGAAAGGATTTCTTCATCGTTTACCTTCAAGCTAGGGTTTCAAGGCTTCTAATCAAGTTCTTTTTCAAGATTTTT